>CAUYQV010142003.1:0-10523 GCA_963574575.1 Galagoides demidoff
CCCCTGGGTAGAGTGCCATGGCATCACAGCTCATAGCAACCTCCAACTCCTGGGCTCAAGCGAGTCTCCTGCCTCCGCCTCCCAAGTAGCTGGGACCACAGGCGCCCGCCACAACGCCCGGCCATTTTTTTTTTGGTTGCAGCCATGATTGTTGTTTGGCGGGCCCGGGCTGGGGATTCGAACCCGCCACCTTAGGTGTATGTGGCTGGCGCCTTAGCCGATTGAGCCACAGGTGCCAAGCCAGTCTGATGTATCTTGATGTGAAAACGTGGAAAAAGAACTCAAGAGTCTCGACTTCCAGCTCTCCTTTCTAACTCAGTCCTGTATACTCTATCCTTCGTTTCATTCATTTGATGTTCAGTAATTCCCACAAGAGCCAGGCGCGTTTGGCCTGGGAAAACATCCAGGGGTGGTCAGGAGAAAGAAGGAGGAGTCCCGTTCTCTGTAATCGTGGAGTAGGGGAGAGAAAACACACCCCCACTTGTGTGTACACACACACACAGGCAGGTGTAATCCAGTGAGCAGAGGGATAAGTGTCTCTGTCGTAGGAACGGATCCTTTATACAAGGGAGAGGTGACAGGGCAGGGGACATCAGTATTAGTTTCATGGAAGAGAAATGATCTGAGCTAGGACTCAAAGGGGAGGGAGCATCTGGACTTGTGGGGGTTAGGGGAAGGGCTGTTCAGGGTGAACTGGCTGTAAGCAAAGGGGGTGCAGTAAAAGCATGGGGTGCAGACAAGGGCAAGCAACTCCATTTGGGGCTTACTCTCAGTGGGGTGTTATTGACAAGATATGTTTGAGCACCAGTGCCATCTCCCATTCCTCTCCCCCAATGCTTGTAACCACTGCCCCATTCCACTTGCACTTTTAAACACCGGTGAGAATCACTAGGTAGGTTTGAGAGGTAAGTAATAAAATACTAAGTTAGCCAGCCCACAGACAGCCTTGAATGCCAGGAAGAGACACCTGCCCTTTACTAAGTGAGCAAGGAGGGCCCACTGAAGTTCTTCAGCGGGGAGGTGATGAGACCTGGTTTAGGAAAAGGATATTTGAAGCGGTGAAGGATGAATGGAAGACCGAGGAAAGGCTGGCAAATCAGCCTCCTGCGACCTTCTCATCAGGTTATTTTCAATCAGGGTGGGCTGCTTTGCCCACAATTATTGGCAGATGGCAAAAGACAAGGGAGGTTCTATCCTCATGTGCCCTTGTTGATTGCTGGAATGTTCTATTAGAATAGCATTTGCTAAGTCAGGATTTGACTAATATTGTTTTGTCTTTCCCTGTCTTTCAAATAAACCCATCTGGGGATGAACACAACACTTCCCCCCTCATCAGTCCACCCCCACCTGCCAACCCCACCCCTGCAGGAGTTGTGTAAACCTAGCAGAAGTCAGGAAAATGGCCCACCCTTGAGGGTTTGTCTCCCTTCTCCCTTCTTAGCTGGGGACCCTTCAGAGCATGAACAAGGGAACCATTCAGCCTGGCCTAAGGAGAGAGAGAGGAAGACACTTCCTGCTTTCTCCCTTCTCTGGCCAGGACGGGACACAGCTTTTGATCCAAGGCCCAGAGAATCCCAAGCTGATAAAGGGCCATTGTGACAGCTTCTGGAGAAACCCAGAGGCCATCAGGGGCTACTAAGCCAGTTAACAGTCCCTGAACATTTGTGAAAAGAATTACTTGGCGGAAGTCAAGGCAGCAGGAGGCCCTGAGCTGCCACTGGGAGTGCCTCTGCCAGCCCTGATGGGGAGGCTAATGGCAAAGCCAGCAGGAAACCTGGCTAGCTTGAAGGCAGGAGAAACCCCGAAGCTGTGCAGGGCAGCTTTGCAGCTCAGGGATCCCTATGGACACCTGGAGTATGAAACCCAATCTCCCGCCAAATACAGGAAACACAACTACTCTTTTAAAAAGGGCCAAGGGAAGAGAGAGGAGCCTCCTGCCCCCTCCTTCTCCAAAAGGGTGTCCAAAGCAATAAATGGCAGGAAAGGAGGAAGGCCTCAGAGTGGAAGTTGGTCTGGAACTTATTTAGGAATTAGACTCTTTCTGCTCCAGTCTTTAACATGCTTTGAGTCCAGGCACTTCATCATTTGCAGGCCTCACAAAGTGGGAAGAGATATCCTGAGGCCTGAGATGAATGATGGCGGGGGAGGTGGCAGGGAGATGGGCTGGATGGGAGGTTCACTGAGGCCTGAGGTTCAGCGCAGGGTCAGGAGCCCACCATGTGCCATTGTCGTTCCCGAGAGGAGGGGTGAGGCCCTGGGAGGGGTGCCGTGTATAGGAACTGGGAGAACTCAATCCCTAGCTCCACCCAAACCTGTGCACTGGGCCTTCCTCTTCCCCAGCTGACAGCTGGCCCTGTCACTCAGCAAGAGGAAGTGCTGAATCCAGGTCAGAGATCAGCCTAGGGAGTCTTCTTAAAGTCCCCTCTCTGCCGCCAGGTGGTGAGTCCAGGGATTAAACTGAGAGCAGAGGTTAAAGCACAGTCAGAGCTGTGCTCTGTGCACACACTGCCTGTTTCTGCTTTGTTCCTAAGAAGACGAGGCAGGTGGCTGGCAGGTTCATTTCTCAACCTGAGGCCTACTTTCCCTCCCCCCATCCGACAGACACAATCTCAGGCCCCTCAAATGCCAAAGCAGTTCCAGTATCAGTCAAAGCAAAGCAGATATTAAGCAATACAAACCCATCGTGGAGCACCCCAAGCCATCTAACATGCATAAAAATCAACGGAGAGGGCACCGAGGGCTACTGGACGTGTGTATTTCACATCAACAGCTTCCCTACATCAGGGAAAGGTATTGGTGGGCAGGCCTGGGACCGCAGGGCAGTGGTGGCACCAAAACACAGGGCACTGCTGATTGACCCCCACCCACTCTTGCCTCCTCTGACCCCACCTCATGACAAACCTCCCCTGGGACCACTGAGCTTCATTCCAGAGTGGGGATGGATCTGGAACACAGCACAAAAAACATTCTCTGAAAACAGCATTTTTTGCCTTGCTGGAGATTCTGTCCCAGCTGGCAACACAAACACGTGCACGCACAAACTGCTGAACACTGTCCTGACCCCAGGGCTCCCACAAACGAACAAAGAACACAAACCCACAACTGAGCTGGAAGGTCTGCATGTCATTTATTGACAGGAGTTTACATACATTTGTTTTCTTCCCATGGTGGTTTCCTTCAAAGCCTAGGCACAGAGCCCTTGAGAAGGGCAGTCTCTGAACAAGGGAGCCAGGAACTCAGGATGCGCACGTCTGTCTTTGGCAGGCATGTTTGGCCCGGCAGGATGCAATCCTTCAAGCTGGAATTCCGTTGGGTATTTGAGAGGGACCAAGGTGGGCGTGGAGAGGAAGTCTTCGACAGACTTCACATCTCAGTCCAGGCCTCCTCTCTCCCTATCCAAGTCCATCCCAGTTTTGGGACCCTGGGGGGCAGCTCAATCAGGCCCACCCACCTCAACAAGGGCAGATTCTTCGATCCATGCCCTGTTTGAACACACCTGCTTCCGCTGGTCGCACAGTTAAAGAGAATCAGCCTTATGGAAAGAGACAGATCACTTCCTTTCTGACATTCCCCAGCACCTCTTTTCAGCTCTGTCGGTGTGGGAACCGCTGGAAAAACTGAGGCTGCATTCTCAGTGGAGCTGCGTGTGCCACATCCTCGAACCTTCAGCAGATGGCACGGAGAGACTGCACATCTGCCCAGGCTGACAACTGTGCTCCCTGGTGCACACATGCCCT
This sequence comes from Galagoides demidoff, assembly GCA_963574575.1. NCBI lineage: Eukaryota > Metazoa > Chordata > Mammalia > Primates > Galagidae > Galagoides > Galagoides demidoff. The sequence goes on from CAUYQV010142003.1 coordinate 3,738, forward strand.
GCCTCCGTCCTGCTAACTGCCAGTGCCTAGAATGGAGCTCCCGCAGGCCTGGAACTGGGACCCAAGGCTAGTCTGTGTAGGCACTTGGCAATTTTTGGTAGGGAAGTGGTTAAAAAAAAAAGTAGATGGGCGTGAGAAGAATGAAAGAGCTTCATTTGATAATTAGAGATCTGAAGTGATTTTACTTTTATTTCCTTCACTTTAAGCCAATCATGAGATTTCACAGTGATTTCTGGGTGGGGGCAGAAGGGAGGTGGTGTTAATCATCATCAGGGCTGTGGCCCAGTTGGCCTGAGGAGTACAGGCAGGGCAGGCCCTCATTGGGGCAGCTGGAGGAGCACAGACTGCCCCACTGGCAGGTAGGTGATATTCCGAGAGCACGACAGGTGGTATGCAATGTCCTCTGCAGCCTCCAGCTTGTGGAGTTGGATCAGGCCATCACCCGCCGTGGCCACTGAGTTGGCAATCAGTTCTGCTGCCTTGAGTCACCCTCAGCACAGATGATGGCTACCTTTTTCTGCTGCTCAGCCCAGTTCTTGCCTTATCTCTTTGCCCTGCTGAAAACAAATCTTCTCTCTTTATGCAAAAGCAGGGAAAAAAACAGTATAATAATAGGTAACTTATCATATTGTCTCCTGTGTGCCCAGCAATGCCTCTGAGAAGAGCAATAAGGATAGTTACTAAGAGACGGGCTCAGGTGGCACCTGTAGCTCAGTGAGTAGGGTGCTGGCCCCATATACCGAGGGTGGTGGGTTCGAACCTGGCCCCAACCAAACTGCAACAAAAAAAATAGCCACGCATTGTGGCAGGTACCTGTAGTCCCAGCTACTTGGGAGGCTGAGGCAAGAGAATCACCTAAGCCCAAGAGCTGGAGGTTGCTCTGAGCTGTGATGCCATGCATTCTACTGAGAGCAACAAAGTGAGACTCTGTCTTAAAAAAAAAAAAAAAAGAGCTGGGCTCTGAAGCTGCAGCCCAGGGGTTGTTGCCCAGCTCTATCACCTCCTGTGTGACCTTGGATATATTACTTCACTTATCTGTGCCTCAGTTTCCATGTCTAGCCAGATGTGGTGGCTCATACCTTGAATCCCAGAGACTTGGGAGGCTGAAGTGGGAAGATATCTTAAGGACAGCAGTTCAAGACCAGCTGGGCAACCCTATCTCTAAAAAAATAGGAAGTAGTAGCCAGGCATTGTGGTGGCCCCCACCTGTAGTCCCAGTTACTCAGGAGGCTGAAGTGGGAGGATTACTTAAGCCCAGGAGTTCAAGGTTACAGGGAAGCATGATTGTGCCACAGCATTCCAGCTTGGGTGACACCCTGTCTTGAAAAAAAAAAAAAATAATCACACTCTGGGAAGCCAAAGCAGCCAGACTGCTTGAGTTCATGAGTTTGAGACCAGCCTGCGCAAGAGCAAGACCCTGTCTCTTAAAAAAAAAGAACCAAGCATTGTGATGGGCATCTGGGAGGCTGAGGCAAGAGAACACTTAAGCCCAAGAGTTTGAGGTTCCTGTGAGCTATGATGCCACCACACTCCGAGGGTGACAAATTAAGACTGTTTCAAAAAAAAAAAATCCACATTTGTAAAATGGAGATAATACTAAGGCCCACCTTTTGAAGTTGTAGTTATTAGGAGGGTTAAATTAATAGCAGTGTAAGACTGAGCAAGGTGGCTTACACCTGTAATCCTAGCATTCTGAGAGGCCAAGTGGGTGGATTGCTTGACCTCAGGAGTTCGAGACCAGCCTGAGCCAGAGTGAGACCCCTTCTCTAAAAATACCCCAGTGGTGTGGTGTGGCAGGCGCCTGTAGTCCCAGCTACTTGAGATGCTGAAGAAAGAGAATCACATAAGCCCAAGAGTTTGAGGTTGCTGTGACCTATGATACAACAGCACTGAGGGTGACAAAGTGAGACTCTGTCTAAAAAAACAAACAAAAAGTGCCATAGCACTTAGAATAATGCATGGCATGTAGTAAGCGCTACATAAGGGTTATATTCTCACTGTTTTTCCTCTATTCACTATTCACAACAGCCTCATGTGGCAATATTACCATGCCCATTTTAAATACCCTGAAATTGTGGCTTGCCCAAGATCACAAAACTAGTTGTGACAAACCCAGGATTGGAACCCAGTCACACACTTCCATCAACCAAGATTTTTTGCTCCACAATTTACTTAAAGCAGTTTTCCTGGGCCTTTAAATGGGTGGCTTTTTGGCATTCCCAGCTGTTGTCTTCATAATCTGTTTTTCTCTGGGAACTTGGGGTGGCAGCCCTTCATTTTATTTTCCGTCCGCTCCTCCACTCCACCGCCGCAGGGCGGCGAACCGCCGGCATGCTTGGAGCTCTTCCTCTACCTCTCCGCCATCCTGCAGAGCTTCTCCCTGCAGCCACTGGGGGCGCCCGAGGACATCGATCTGGGCCAGATCGGCTGCTCTCCGGACAATTTGCCGCGGCCCTACCAGCAGTGCTTGCGCGAGCGCTGATGCCGCGGCCGTCTAGATTGGCCTGTGAGCTGTGAGGATCGTTGCTAGAGACCGCTCTGTCCCTCTTCTCGGCCCACTGCCTGCCCTCTCCCTCTCGCTGGCACACGTTCGTCCCTGCACCCCTGCTGCGTGCCCATTTTCCCCCCACCCACCCTAGCTTAGGGCAGAGAGAAAGACATGGGGATGTCTTTGCCTTGTACCCACAGAACTTGATCCATGACACACCCTTTACTGGGCTTTTTGTATCGCTCCTTAGCAAATTATCTTTATAATAGATTCAAATTTGTCAAGCGGACTGTCCTCTTACTGTATGAGGAGACAGGAACTCTGGCTGCAGAGAGGGGAAGACACCTACCTGTGCCTGGTTCTACCCTCTCCCTTAGGGCAGCTGGAGTGGGAAAAGGTGTTTCCAGGAGACAGCCTGAGGACAGAAAGACAAAGAAACCAAGACAGAGAAAAAGACAGCTGCCCAGAGATAGCAAACAGGGAGTCTGCAGGAGATTCAGGGAGTTATACAAAGAGGGATGTACGCAGGGAGAAAGTGAGAGACTGAGAAATAATCACTGCCACTCACATGTTGCTCACTGTTCTAAAGCCTCAATTAATTCTCCCTAGGAGCAAAGCAGTATTAGTATCACATTTTTACAGATGAGCAAACTAAAGCTCAGAGAGGTGAACTGACTTGCCCCAAATCACATAGACCAAAACAGGTGGAGCTGGGATCTGAGCAAAGACTCCCTGGCTCCAGACAAGGCACTGTTAACCACCACCTTTCAATTCACAAGTCAGTGTCAGAGAAAAGCAGAGAGATACAGAGACTAAGAAATGGGGAGATAGAAAAAAGAGAAAGGAAATAAACAGAAATGACCAGAGAAAGAAAGAATGGGAAATGAATGTGAGAGATACAGAAGACTGAGGACTCTTCCCTCACCTCTCTGGCTGGACTATTCCTTTGCCCTGCATTCCTCCCTTTGGGGAGGGGATGGCAATCCCAGGCTTGGAGCTTCATGGGACCAGACCTAACACACTAACCTGCTGCCAGTAGCTTTTCTTACTGGGCCAACATCCCAAGCGGCACTGAGTCAGATTCAAGTAGCATGGGGTTGGTCCCCAGCCATAGATGGAGCCCCCCCCAAGGCCATCCATAAGCTGGGACATGCTCTACTGAGAGCATGGGTCTGACCGGGATGAGGCTTATAGGCAGTCCCCACATAGGGATAAAGGAGTCAGCTCCCTAATCTTCAGTTTCCACAACAGGCTGACCACAGTCTGCTCCTGGGCATGGCCAGGGACATGGAGGTAGAGGGTAAGAGAGAGAGACTCAGAGGTCCTGAGAAACAAGAGGGGAGTCGGTGAAGAAAGATACATGGAGACACTGAAAAAGAAATGGAGAGAAACAGGAAGAGACAAAGGGATAGACAGAGATGACAGGGAGAGAGCCTGAAAAACAAAGACTGGGAGTGAGCCAGAAAGAAAGAGGCAGAGGAGGAGAAACAGAAACACTGAGCAAAGAGAGACAGGAAGGCCCAGAGAGAGGAAAGACAAGGAGATTCTAAAATTGGGCAGTGCCTATGGCTCAGTGGGTAGGGCACCAGCCCCATATATGGAGGGTGGTGGGTTCGAACCTGGCCCTGGCCAAACTGCAACAACAACAAAAAAAGCCAGGCATTGTGGCAGACACCTGTCGTCCCAGCTACTTGGGAGGCTAAGGCAAGACAATCACTTAAGCCCAAGAGTTTAAGGTTGCTGGGAGGTGTGACAACATAGCACTATACCCAGGGTAACAGCTTGAGACTGTCTCGAAAAAGAGAGAGAGAGAGAAAGAGAGGGGTACAGAGATGAAGAGAGAAAAACCTGAGATAAAAAGAGAGACTAACAGAAACAGGGAAATTAAGTGGCAATTAAAGACAAAGAGAAACAGAGACAGAAATAGGAGGAACAGAGGTGTGGCATTCATTCAACAAATATTTACTGTATGCCAAGCACTATTCTAAGTGCTGGGGATACCGAAGTGAACAAGACAATGCCTTGAGGAACTGGCATTCCAGAGAGGTGAGCCCAAAAAGCAAAATGGAATAAGGAAGAGCCGGGAGTTGGAGAGGAAGCCAGAGACCCTAATAGAGGATCCATCAGATAGCCTGGCACAGAGGGGTGGGGTCCAGGGACGGTGTGGCTGACTGAACAGGGAAAGGTTGACAGGTAGGAAGATACTCTTGGCAGTGACAGAGACAGGGAAACAGAGAAGCAGACAGAGATTAAGGAAAAGACAGACTGGAAGAGATACAGAGAGAGAAAGAGACAGACATTTTGAAAAAAAGAAAGGACCAGAGAGGCAGAACCTGAGAGAAAAAGAGACAAAGAGAAAGTGGGGTTAGGGGAAGAAGGAGAGAGAGATGAATAGAGAAACACAGAGATCAAGAGTCAGGGAGACACAGAGATGAAACAAAGGCAGAGACACTGAATGACACTCCGAGAGAAAATTCTAGTCCAAGACTCTACACAGTCCCCCACCTTCTCCCCAGGTCTGGGCCCTGGGCCAAGCACTTGGAGGAGGGCTGTATCTGACCAGGCAGGGCCAGCAGGAGGGTGAACCACATTCCTGAACAGTCTGTTCCAAGCACTAATTTAGCCCCATTCCCACTACCCACCCCTGGCTCATCCAAGCCTGAGTCTGCCCTGTCCAGCCTGGATCCTCTAGGATGTGTGTCTGGAGGAGGGGAGAATGAGGGATATGTTTGTCTGATATCATGGCCCAGCCTCAGGAGTGTCCACTTGGGAGCTTGGGGAAATAGACATCAGGGGATAAAGCAGCAATGGCATAGGACATGTGGGACCATTTAGGAACCAGAGCATTGGAAAAAGAGATTGTTAGGAGTTCAGGGCAGGGCATAAGTATGGAGGTGCAGGAGACAAGTAGGAAGGGATTCAGAAGTCTTTTTTTGTTTGTTTGTTTGTTTGTTTGAGACAGTGTCTCAAGTTGTCACCCTGGGTAGAGTGCCATGGCATCATAACTCACAGCAACCTCTAACTCAGGCTCAAACAATCCTTTTGCCTCAGTTTTTCTATTTTTAGTAGAGACAGGGTCTTGCTTTTGTTCAGGCTGGTCTCAAACTCCTGAGCTCAAGCAGTCCACCCACCTTGGCCTCCCAGAGTTCTAGGATTATAGGTGTGAGCCACTGTACCCAGCCAGACTCAGAAGTCTTAAGTGTAGGCATAGACATGCCCAGTTTGTGGCCACCAGGAAGGTAAGGGATTTCAGGGAAGATCTGGGGGACAGTACAGCATACAAAGTTCAAGAACAATGGAAGTGACAAGGGCTCAGGTATGAGTCCAAAGAATCACAGGCACTGTCAGGGGTCAGAAATGCATGTAGGAGATTCTTCAAAGAAATAAAAGTAGACTTGCCCTTTCATCAACAATCCCACTATTGGGTGCTACCCTGGGGAAAAGAATTCATTTTATCAAAAAGACACCTATACTCAGGCGGTGCCTGTGGCTCAGTGAGTGGGGTGCCAGTCCCATATACCGAGGGTGGCAGGTTCAAACCCAGCCCCAGCCAAACTGCAACAAAAAAATAGCCAGGCGTTGTGGCAGGTGCCTGTAGTCCCAGCTACTCTGGAGGCTGAGGCAAGAGAATCACCTAAGCCCAGGAGCTGGAGGTTGCTGTGAGCTGTGACACCATAGCACTCTACCAAGGGCAACAGAGTGAGACTCTGTCTCTAAAAAAAAGACACCTACACTCAAATGTTCATCACAGCACAATTCCCAATTACAAAGATATGGAAACAACTTCAGTGATGAATGTGTAAAGAAAATGTGGTATACATACATTACATGAAATACTACTCAGTCACAAAAGGAAATAGCTTTTGCAGCAACTTGGATGGAACTGGAGACCATTATCTTGAGTGAAGTATCCCAGGAATGGAAAAACAAATACCACATGTTCTTATTAATAAGTGGGAGCTAAATGATGGGTACAAACAGGAACATAGAGGTGTTAAGGACACTGGAAACAAGGAGGGAGGGGAGAGAAAAAAACTTAACCTATCAGGTACAATGAACACTATCCTAGTGGCAAGCACACTAAAAGCCATGACTTCAACATTAAAAAATTCACCTATGTCGGCTCGGCGCCTGTGGCTCAATCGGCTAAGGTACCAGCCACGTACACCTAAGGTGGCGGGTTCGAATCCCCAGCCCGGGCCCGCCAAACAACAATGATGGCTGCAACCAAAAAATGGCCGGGCGTTGTGGTGGGCACCTGTGGTCCCAGCTACTTGGGAGGCAGAGGCAGGAGACTC
>CAUYQV010142004.1:0-11904 GCA_963574575.1 Galagoides demidoff
ACAGGCGCCCGCCACAACACCCGGCCATTTTTTGGTTGCAGCCATCATTGTTGTTTGGTGGGCCCGGGCTGGGGATTCGAACCCGCCACCTTAGGTGTACGTGGCTGGCGCCTTAGCCGATTGAGCCACAGGCGCCGAGCCTCATTTTGCATTTTACAGAAAGTCTTTTAACAACTTGACCTTCTAACAGCTGATATATAAAAACTGATAAGTACAGACAAAAACATTAGCTAAAAACTATAGTTCTATAAAACTAGAAGGAATTCTAGGAGATCATTTAGCTTAGCACTTTAAATAAGTTCTCTTTTTAATATAATTCTTTTTTTCCCAAGCAAATCTAAAATAAAACTCCAATAAAAATAAAGTAGATGTATGTGGAATTTCTGTTATGAACTGTAGGAAGAGTTGGGGAGAGGAGACCACTGCTCCACTGCTCAAGTTTACCCTCTTCTGCCCTGGTTAATCCTCTGTAGACTATCTTTGAGAGATTAACTTGAAAATTAATTCACTTGGTTTGGCGTCCGTAACACAGCGGTTACGGCACCAACCACATAAGCCGAGGGTGGCGGGCTAAAATCCAACCCAGGCCAGCTAAACCACAATGACATCTATAAAAACAACAAAAAAATAGCCAGATGTTGTGGTGGGTGCCTATAGTCCCAGCTACTCAGGAGGCTGAGGCAAGAGAATCACTTAAGCCCAAGAGTTTGAGATTGCTATGAGCTGTGATGCTACAGCACTCTACTGAGGGCAACATAGTGAGACTCTGTTCCCCTCTCCCCCAAAAAAAGAAAGAAAAGAAAATTAAGTAATTAGCATAACCCTTTATTTTACACATGAGTAAAGTAAGGCATAGTGAAGTGCAATGTCTTGACTAAGAGTATATAGTTCATAAGCATGTGAACTGAGACTGCCACCTAATTCTCAGTATTCTGAGACTCTATTCTTTCTTCAGTAAAGTATTCTGTTCAGCCTCTTAAAAAAGCATGTAAGAAAATATGACTATCTACTTATATTAAACATAATTTATTCATAAGATAGGTTTAAAAAGACAACTACATTTTTAAGAGGTAACTCTAGCATCATTTAGGTAATTTTTACTTGAACTTTAGCCATACCAGTGCTTCCAACTCAAGATGAAGACTCTTCTTTTTAGAATTTAACCTGACAATTTCTTCTTGTTCTCTATTCTTTTGATTGAGAAGTTCCTGTCGACGAATTCTTTCCCATTCTAAACGACGTTGACGTTCAAGTTCCTGTTTTGCTGCCTGCAAATAATGAGTAAAAGTTAGTTTTTAAATTAAAAATTCTGCATCAATGCCTGGCATCACCTGTAATACCAGTGACTCAGGAGGCTGAGGTGGGAGGATCACTTGAGACCAGGAGTTCCAGAGCAGCTTGGATAACACAGTAAGACATGGTCTCTAAAAAAAAGTTTTTAAAAATTAGTAAGCCATGATGGTGCATGCCTGCATTCTCAGCTTTTCAGGAGACTGAGGCAGGAGAACTACTTGAGCCCAGGAGTCTGAGGCTGCAGTGAGCTAACATGCCACTGTTCTTCAGTCTGAGCCACAGAGTAAGACTCCTTCTCTTAAGAAACAAAACAAAATAAAAACTGCAGCATTCAAAAACTGACAGGAAGACAAAAATAAAGGTGAGGCAGCATTTAGCACTCAGCAGCTACAGTGCCTAAGGTAGTTTTTCAACAGGCCTAAAGACTTCCACAAAAGTGGCTTCATCCATCAGACTTTCTGATTTCTTCACAAGAACATTCTTTTGTTACAGCCACTTTTCTCTTAACAAGCAAAAGGATGGCTTTTTTTTTTTTTTTGAGACAGAGTCTCAAGCTGTCGCCCTGGGTAGAGTGCTATGGCATCATAGCTCACAGCAACCTCTGACTCTTGGGCTTAAACGATTCTCTTGCCTCAGCCTCCCAAGTAGCTGGAACTACAGGCACCTGCCACAACACCTAGCTATTTTTTGTTGTTGTTGTAGTTATCACTGTTTAGCTGGCCTAAGCCAGGCTTGAACCTGCCAGCCTCACTGTATGTGGCTGGCGCCGTAACCACTGAGCCATGGGCGCTAAGCTATATAAACATAAATATTAATAAAAATAATCACACCTCTGTTCTGATATCAGAAAAGAAAAAATTCTATTTATGTTATTTTTGTGCACAATAATAAATTGTGCTCCATCCCTGGCCCTTTAACATTGGGGGCCCCTAGGGACCCCACATACAGAATGATATTCCAACTACCTGTGCAAGACCATTGTCTTGATTCCTCTCTAGACCTTCAACTCCCTGCTCTGATCTTTTTGCCTTTTCAATTCCTTGGATTCTTAATCTGTATCCTAAACTTGCTTCCATTGTTAATGCCTCACTCAGGGGGCTGACTAACCTACACTCCTCACTCAGTGTAGCTTTGCAATCCATCCTCCCTTGATTGGGACAAACCCCACAGAGACACTTTTTTACTACTTATAAGCTCTGAAAATCTCTTATATCCAAACACCCTCTCTCCCCCTTCAAGGAAAGGAAGATTCAGATTTGTGTAGGATAAGAAAGAATTAAATGATACAGAGGAAAAGGCACAACACAAAACTTTAAAAACAAGCATTTTTTAATCAAATGAAATGCAGTCATTTATTAAATGTAATGCTTTCTTAGGAAATAAAATAACCTAACCTCTCGTCTTTCTATCTCTTTTCTTCTTTCTTCCTCTCGCTGTCTCTCCAATTCTCTCTGTTTCTCCAAGCGTTTTTCTAATTCAAGTTGTTTCTTCCATTCTTGCTCTTGCAATTCTCTCTGTTTGCGTTCCCACTCTTCTTTTTCTTTCTGGGCTTTACGTTCTGCCTCCCGCTGCTGTTGCTCCAACAAGGCTTGGCGGCGCTTCTCCAGTTCCATGTTCCCTCGCTCATAGTTGGCTTTTCGCTTATCCTCGAAAGTAACTAAATAAGGTATATTGTAAGCATTTTCACACGTGAAAAACCTGCAGAACCTGTAATCTAGTTCCAACACACTTTTTATTTCTTGTGATTGTTTGGGTACTATTACCATTTGGATATTTCTCCTAAGGATAATTTTAACTCAAATATAAATGGGAAAATATTCACTTTTTTCCTAAGGATATTCATTTTTAGAAAATAAATTTATAAGTTTGAATCACCCAAGAAATAATTTTAGTATCCTTGGGAAAAACAATACTTTTTCAACTTTTTTCTCAGCATTTTCTTTAAGCTGTGTAGCTATACATTTGTTTTACTTGATTAATGTCATTTCATTTACTTTTTAGTATGTTAAAACAGGTACAAATAAATGTACTTTTCAAATAAAATTTAAACTTTCACATTTTTATATATTTTGAGAAAGACTCTAACTATGTTGCCCTAAGTAGAGTACCGAGGCATCACAGCTCATATAAACATCAAAATCTTAGGCTCAAGTGATCCTCTTGCCTCAGCCTCCCAAATAGCTGGGACTACTGGTACTAGCCACAATGCCAGGCTAGTTTTTCTATTTTTAGTAGAGATAAGGTCTTGCTCTTGCTCAGGCTGGTCTTGAACTCCTGAGCTCAAGTAATCCACCCACCTCAGCCTCCCAGAGTGCTAAAATTACAGGTGTAAGCCAATATACCTGGCCAATATTTAAACTTTTTAAAAGCTAAACATGTAATCACAAAGCTTGCTTGAATGATTCTACTTAAAGCAGGAATGAACTGGGATGTCTACAATCCTGTCAAATACATATACTGTCTCTTGTTCCTGCATACTCTTCTTCTCATTTTGACTGTTTTAACTGTGTTGATGACAAAATTCATCCCATTCATCAAATCATGTTTTCATACAATATGCATGATATTAAGAGTGTAAAAATTTCAATTACATTTAAAGGTAGAATTTAAAAGATTCAGTTAAATGATATATGAATATTCAGTTACATTTAAATGTAGAATTTAAAAGATAAACAAACTGTAAATTTACAACTCAGACACCAGATGCTACCTGGTAATTTCTTCTGGGGTTCCTCTTCTTGCATTTTTTGATATGAAGGCAGAGTTCCATTAATGGAATCAATTTGCTTTCCACCTCTAAAAAAAAAAAACATTCAAACAACAAACTAATTTAGCATCATGTATGTAGCATGAATTTTTTTTTCTTGAGATAGAGTCTCATTTTGTTGCCCTTGGTAGAGTGCTGTGGCTTCACAGCTCACCATAACCTTCAACTCCTGGGCTCAAGAGATTCTCTTGTCTCACCCTCCTGAGTAGCTGGGACTACAGGTATCGGCCACAACACCTGGTTATTTTTTAGAGACAGGATCTCGCACTTGCTCAGGTTGGTCTTGAACCTGTGAACTTAGGCAATCCAACTGCCTCGGCCTCCTAGAATACTAGGATTCAGGTGTGAGTGATCATGCCCAGTATCATAGCATGAAAATTTTCAGTCTGAAAATATAGACTACTAAAGATTAAAATAATTTAGTATTGAAAATATGGTATTAAAGATATTTGAAACACAGTATAGTATAGTCTATAGTTACAATATATAGTAGTACATGGATGTTCAAGCCAGAAATGAATTCAAATCACAGTTCAACTAATTGTTATTCTTGGGCAATCTCTTTAGTCATAAGTTTCCTTATCCATAACATGGTGAAAACACACCTACTTCTAGTATACTCCTTTAGTGTAACCCACTAAATACTAAAATCAAATGGCAGAACAAATATTCAACTCACTTCTAAACTCAGTAAATCCCCAAAGAAAATCACATCTGCCAAGCTATCAAAACCATAGCTCTCCACCTCTAGAGCACTCACCTGAAAGAAGGAGGGACAAGTTCAGGAGGTAAAGTCAGTGGTAAGGGTTGTCCAGCTTTGGCTACATCAGTGAGGTGCATTGCAAGGATAAACTCTTCTGCTTTTAGCTGTCCATCACCATCAATGTCAGCCAGGGTCCTTAAGAAAATGTTAAAATTATCACAGCTTAGAAACACAGTCTATTTAGAGTAAAATAATTGTCTGAAGAGCTTAATTACTTATTTTAAAAATAAGGAAAATAATGGTAAAACTGTTAGATAAATTTATTTTGGTGAAATGTAAATGTATACATATTTACATTTAATAGTAAGTTGGTTTTTACCCTTAATTTTTATAACACAAAAGAGAAGAGAAGAGACTTTTAGATACAAAGGAAAAAATATCCTTTCTAGGAAAGCGACTTGTCTTATTTCATGGTTAAGTCATCTATCAAATCGCATTTATCTGTATATTAAAAATGAGGTATTCTCTGACCCTCTATACCTAGGTAAAAGCATACAACAGTTTTACTTGCAAAATACAGTCATGTACCACATAATGTTGTTTCAGTCACCATGTATCATTGTGGCTCCATCAGATTATAATGGAGCTGAAAAATTCCTATTGCCTAGTGCCATGGTAGCTGTCTTTAATACAACACATTACTTATATGTTTGTGGTGATGCTGATGTGAACACATCTACTTCACTCCCAGTTGTATAAAAGTATAGTACATACAATTATGTGCCATACATAACACTTGATAATAAAAATAATGAACAGCTAGCTTACTGGTTTATGTATTTATCATGTTATACTTTTCATTGTTAGAGTATATACTCCTACTTATGAAAAAAAAGTTAACTGTGAAACAGCTTCAGGCAGTTCCCCCAGGAAATATTCTAGAGCAGCAGTTCTCAACCTGTGGGTCGTGACCCACAGGAACTGTATTAAAGGGTTTGTGGCATTAGGAAGGTTGAGAACCACTGTTCTAGGCATTACTGTCATAGAAGATGACAGCTCCATGCAAGTTAAAGCCCCTGAGAACCTTCTAGTGGGGAAAGACGCAGAGGTGGAAGACAGTGATCCTAACCCCAGTGGGGCCTAGCTAATGTGTATATTTGTGTCTTAAATTTTTAACTAAGTTTAGAAAGTGAAAAAAAAAAAAAAAAAAAAGGACTGGGCTCAGTAGCTCAGGCCTGTAATCCCAGCACTCTGGGAGGCCAAGGTGGGCAGACCGCCTGAGCTCAGGTGTTCAGCACTAGCCTGAGCAAGAGTGAGACTCTGTCTCTAAAAATAGCCAGGCATCATGGTGAGTTCCTGTAATCCTAGCTACTCGGGAGGATGAGATGGAAGAATCACTTGAGCCCAGAAGTCTGAGGTTGCTGTGAGCTATGACACCGTCGCATTCTACAGAGAACAACAAAGTGAGACTGTCACACATAAAAAAAAGTAAACTTTAAAAATAGAAAAACGATTACAGAGTAAGGACTAAAGAAAGAAAATATCTTGGCATGGCTGTTCAAATGTATTTGTATGTTAAGCTAAGAGTCAAAAAGCTTTAAAAAAAATTAAAAAGATATAGTAAACCAAGGTTAATTATTTTATAAATTTAGTATAGCCTAAGTGTGTAAAACTATGTTTTATAGTTCTATTTGCTTTCAAGGTCCACATTAATTTTCAAATGGGGTGCTTTTATGGAACATCTCTGAGTCACAAACTTTCACATAAACTTTATCTTTCTTATAATAAAGGATATACAGTTAAAATTCATAATTAACGGACAAACTCACCAAATAGTAGCCAGCTGAGTTTGAGAAAGATTTGACTGAAGAAGGGCATTTCTAGCTTGAAAACCTAATTGAGTAGGGAAAACATTAAGAAAAAATTATTTAGCCTCTTCAAAGTGATGCAAACCTAAATAGCCATATCTATAAAATATAACATTGTTAGTGTCCTGGGAACTTTCAACACTGAAACCATTCTTACCATATGTTAGGTACTGAGCATTCAGTAATAACCAAACCAATCCTTGCCCTAAAGAATCTAAAATCTAGAATTAGTAAAACCAAGTGCTCTCTTGTGTCTTTTCAACAAGACAATATATAGTACACATGAGTTTCTGACAGAGGAAGGGACACCAGGCATCGAATATTAGAGGACAAGCTCCCAGGCCTTCCTGTACTCCCATCAGGTGTCACAACTCCCACGCTAGGTGACTGGGCTGAGGATACCAGGAGAGTCAGCCCCTAATCTGGGCTTAGCCTGAGTCAAGGACCATTCAAAACAACTCTGATACAATCACATTTTCCTTGGCCACCTTTTCCTTGAGCCAACAGTGCCTACTGCAAAGCCAGCACAAATGCAGCTCAATCCAGCTTGTTCCACTGAGCTTTGAATACAGAGGAATTGATAATCAAGGACATTATGTATTATAACATGCAGCTGAATGTTTATATAACTTTTAAATATTTTTCATTTTTTAAAATTTGGACAGTTAACAGAAATCACATAAAGAAAAACACTGGAAGTATCTGAGCCTCACCCTATAATGACTCCTGAGATTTTACACAGAAAGGGAAATTTGAAGAGGTCTTTGTGTTAAAAGGATGATTCTGCTAATAACAAGAAAGAAAGTCTATTTTAAGCCTGAAAAAAGGTTTAAAACTAGTATTTTAGCTCTTAGACAAAGATAGCTTAATACTCTCAGCATTAAGCAACAGAGCAAACAGGAGAACAAATGTAAATGGTTAAAAGGCATAAGGCAAAATGTGAATAATACAAAGGGCCACAGAGAATCAGCAGAGTACTTTCTGCCAAACCTTTGGATATCCTATATCCTCTGCCTACAAGGCCAGTCTCCTATTCTCTACCTAGCAGTTTATCTACCCTATAAGATGTAGCTCAAACATCATCTCTTGTGCAAAAACTTCTCTCTTATATCCTCAGAGTTAGTCATTTTTCATCTATATTAATCACAGCACTTTTAAACAACTAATCAAATACTGTATGTGAGCTACATACTATGGGCTTTTCAATGGTATGAAGCGTATCTTCTTCCTCTCTGTATTCTAGCACCTAAGAGAGTGCCCAGAAGATAAGTGACTTGGGAAATAAGTGATTCAATGAATTAATCGAAATAAAAGACTGTGGGTTTAGAGGGGAGAGAAGAGGAAGAAAAGAACAAAAAGGAAAACTACAGATCACCAACTGCTATATTCACTGAATGAACATAAACATGTCAATCCAGTTTCAGCCCATGCTCATGTATTTGGGGCTCACATTCAGTTTGGGGGCATCAGCAATAACTACTCTTTTTAAAGAAAACTCTGTGCTTACCTACAAATATGTAGCTTTACCCCTGTAGGTCTCAGAATAACAACATTCTCTGAAAACAGCACAATATACAATCTTCACACAATGTGGCACATACGAGGTAAAGTAACTTTAGGGATTATCCGCCATATGCTCACAGCTGGGTCTCACACCATCCTTCGTTTCCAACACAAAATCACCTCTGTTCACTCTGTTATATTTACAGTACATAAAGTATACTAATTTCAAGTGTGCTGCCTAAAAAACTTTTACACAGGTATGCACATATGCACCCAACACCCATACCAAGTCACAGAAATGTTTCCAGCTCCTCAGAAGGTCTGTATGTTTTAGCCCCTTCCCAAAAGAGTAATTATGCTATTCTGATTTCTATCGCTATTAAATAGGTTTCCTGTTCTTCAGCTTCATATAAATGGCTTAAATAGCAAGGATCTTCTGTGCTAGGCTTCTTTCATTCAGTATATCTGTGACATTCATGTTGTTGTATGCATCAGCAGTTAATTCATTTTTATTACCTTAAATATTCTGTAATGTAAATGGAGCTGAAACATTACAATAGAGCCAAAAAATTCCTATTGTCTAGTGCCACGGTAGCTGTCATAAAACAACATATTACTTATACGTTTGTGGTGATGCATAATTTATCTATTCTCCGTTGATGGACATTTAAGCTATGAACACTTTTGTACGTGTTTTAATTCACTCTCGCTAGATTGAAAAAAAAGAACTCTTTTTGAAGAGATGTAGTCTCCCTGCATTGTCTGGGCTGGACTCCAACACATGAGCTCAAGCATATTTTTCTTTTTCTTTCTTTCTTTTTTTTTTTGACAGAGTCTCAAGCTGTCACCCTGGGTAGAGTGCTGTAGCATCACAGTTCACAGCAACCTCAAACTCGTGGGCTTAAGCAATTCTCTTGTCTCAGCCTCCCAAGTAGCTAGGACTACAGGCGCCTGCCACAATGCCTAGCTATTTTTTGGTTGTAGTTGTCGTTGTCTGGCAGGCCCGGACTGGATTCGAACCCACCAGCTCCAGTGTATGTGGCTGGTGCCCTAGCTGCTAACTTATAGGCACCAAACCACCTCAAGCATATTTTGCTAGTCCAATCAGTCCTACACAGCCACCTGAGTAGCTGGGACTAGAGGCTTGTGCCATAGCACTCCAGAAAGAGTTTTAATGCAAAATATTAGGGTTCGAAGAAGTTCATTTTTTCAACGAATAGGAATTATGACTTCTTTTCTCAAGTATGTTTCAATATATTTCACAAAATTTAAGATTCCAGTTGTAAAACCCATCATTTTATGTACAAAGAAAGAAAAAATATTACTAATGAAACTATTACAAAATGCTAAGACATCAATAATAATAGCACACATCCCAGTGCTTGCTAAATTTTTGGATGTTAAAATGTCAAATGAGCTATAAAGTATAAATTCAAATAAAAGTTCTTCAGTGGATGTTCACATTAAAGACTAACTCTCTCACACTCCTATGGACTGTATGCAGCTTACCTGAGAGGTATCCACTCATGCTTTTGTCAAGACTATTAAATTTTTGCCGATATTTTAATCTTGAAGGCTGAGGAACTGCCCACTCGGAGGTCCCAGTCTTGGGTGAGTTCCCTGAGAGTGAAGCAGTTGAGGAAGTTGAGCTATAAAGAAATGTATTTAAAATTTTTATGTTATTAAATAAAATATATTTAAATTTTATCATTAGTAATCATAGCTTATAGTCATTATTTCTACATTTTATATTTTTTAAATATTTAAATTTAAGTAATTATCACCATTCTTAGTAAATACTATATTAAGTATAGAATTCCATGTAACTACTGTGTATCAAGAACCCATTATGTGCGAGGCCTATATTAGGGCCTATATTGTGCCAAGCCTGTATTATACCAATCCTTCCAGCAAACTTTTATTTTCCCTATCTTTCAGACAGGTAAACATGATTCAGTGATGTTAAGAAAAAACAAGGTCACAAAAATCAGTGGGTTCGTTTAAACTGGGATATAAATGTTCTTCTGGGTCAAAACTAATGCTCTTTATACACTGCTTTTTAGAGTCTACCAGTGATTTATATGAATGATGACGAATGAACATTGATGCTTTGTGCTTTCTAAAGTTTAAAACATACCCTATTAACAGAATTTGCTCAAAAAGAAACTAAGTGGGTAGTGCCTGTGGCTCAGTGCAGGGCACCAGCCCCATATACCAAGGGTGGTAGGTTCAAACCCAGCCCTGGCCAAACTGCAAAAAGAAAATAGCTGGACAGTGTGACGGGTGCCTGTAGTCCCAGCTACTCGGGAGGCTGAGGCCAGAGAATCTCCTAAGCCCAAGAGCTGGACGTTACTGTTCACTGTGACGCCACGGCACTCTACTGAGGGTAACAAAGTAAGACTCTGTTTCTTATAAAAAAAAAAAAAAAGAAACTAAGTACGAACAATGATTATGAGACATTTTGGGAAATATATACATTTTTAAAAGCAAAAGCACAGAGCTTTGGACAAAAACTGACTAAAATACAGCAGAATATTTTTAGTTTACATGAACTTTTTTTGAAGAGTAAAATGCCACAGACACTTTAAATTCTAAAAACAAAAAATTTATTTTATGTGATTTTTAAGTAGCAAAGTTACCTTACATACTTAAGAGTTAGCCATTACAAAGTAAAACCTAGAAGACTTCAGAGCTTAAAAAAAAAGTCATCTGTCAAACAAGGACTTCTTATTGAAAGCATGAAAAGTTGTAAGTGTTAAGTATTCATACCTACTAGATCCTAAATCAATCAGAGACTGGGCCTTCTGTATACTAGCACCTCCAAATCCTCCCATCATCAGACTATACGATGATGTATGAGGCAATGCTAAAAAAAAAAAATAAACAAAAAAACAGTAAAGAAAAAGAAGGTTCACACTAAGCAGTATCACAAAGATGAAGGAAATTTGTATCTATTTCGACACAAACAACAGTTTCTTTTTTCACATGAAACACTGACTCATTAGAAACAAAGTGCTTACTTGAAGAAGAATAAGGAATGGATAAAGGCTGAATGAGACTGGCGGTTCCATTTGGTAATGATGATGTGCTAACAGAAGGCACTAGGGGAGTGGGCATCATTAAGGGAGGAAGGCTGGTCCCTGAAGTTGAAGAGGACAAGGGTGTTGCCATAGGTGCAACTGGAGGCAATGACTGAGGAATGGACAGATTGGGCATGCTTCCCATTCCTGAAGACAAAAAAAACAAAAACAAAAACACATTTTCCAGTGCTAGTACATCAATTATAAAACATGCCAAAAACCAAATTTATAGTAAAACAAGCAGATTTTATGTTTCTAGAAACATGGGCATATAATACTTAAAAAATTCAGGCTTGGCACCTGTGGCTCAAGTGGCTAAGGTGCCAGCCACATACACCTGAAGTGGTGGGTTCGAATCCAGCCTGGGCCTGCCAAACAACAATGACGGCTGCAAACAAAAAATAGCTGGGCATTGTGGCAGGTGCCTGTGGTCCCAGCTACTTGGAGGCAAAGGCAGGAGACTCACTTAAGCCCAGGAGTTAGAGGTTGCTGTGAGCTGTGATGCCATAGCACTCTACCGAGGGGGGACAGCTTGAGGCTCCGCCTCAAAAAAAAAAAAAAAAAAAAAGAATCTTCCCTGAGAGAGCCCATCCCATCTCCTGGCTGGAACTCCTGTTTATCTATGACCATTGAGTAACTGGTTATTTTGTCCTTGTGACACTTCAGGCTCAGTTTGGACCCTTGGAATTT
>CAUYQV010142006.1:0-69361 GCA_963574575.1 Galagoides demidoff
TGGTGGGCGCCTGTGGTCCCAGCTACTTGGGAGGCGGAGGCAGGAGACTCGCTTGAGCCCAGGAGTTGGAGGTTGCTATGAGCTGTGATGCCATGGCACTCTACCCAGGGGGATAGCTTGAGGCTCTGTCTCCAAAAAAAAAAAGAAAAGTGCAGTTTAGGATTTTATATACAACTTTGAGGAACATCACCTGCTGCTTGGAAATCTCCCAGGGTCTTAATTAACCGTTCTCAAAACAACCCACCTGCAAAGTCTTGATCAGCCCCATTCCCATAATAGCTCAGGTCAGTCAGGCCAGTCCAAATAGCCTAACTATATCCCTCATTCTCCCTGCTTAAACCTAGCTAACTAGCTAACACCTTCTTGGGGATCAGAAGGGCTGGCTAGGGAGCAAATTTTCCAGGGAGGGGAACAACTGGATATTCAATGGAGGTATCTCTATAACAGTTGGATATAAAGAGCTGTTTTTCAGTAGAGAGATCTAAGGTAGACATATGTTTTGACAATTAACGATATATGTATGGAAGTAGAAATCTTCAGGCATGATATGATTGCCGGGGAAGAGAATGAGTAAAAAGAGAAAATTGCTAAGGGTGGAGCCCAGAAATTTGAGTACTTAAGAAGCCAGCAGGGTCAGAAAAACCACTAAGCAGATTAATAAGCCATAATTAGGAGGGTTAGGAGGAAAAGCAGGTAGACAGCATAGAAAGGAGGGTTACAAGTCCCACAAAGTGTCCCCTGAACTTAGAAAAGTCAGAATGTAGATACATACCACGGTTTTCTAACATAAAACATTGACTTCAACTTTCTCTTGAATCTTTTATCTCTTTCTTCATTTCATCATTTAACTTTTTGACTAAGTTTTTTACTAAATATAAGAAGTTCATAGCATATGTTGTTATATCTTCTTCACAAATGGAATAACCCTGTAAAACCAGCACTCGGCTCAAATCCTTTTTATTTTTATGGTTTATTCTCATAAGGCATATGCTTTTGTGTTTGTTTTTTGTTTTTAGCTCTAATGTTCCTTCTAGTTTACTTTTCCTTTTCCTATTTTGATGTCTTTTGAGTTCTGTCATTGCTCAGTTTTTCTGACGGTTTACGTTCTTTTATTCTTTCACGTTCTCTATTTTAATTTCTATTAAAATAAGAAGTTGCACACAATTTTCACATATTTTGTGACATGCCTTTGTGATGACCTTTCCTTGTGGCAATGATTTTCTGTTCCTTTCCTACACTGACATTATACTAGATTCAACTGGAATCTTTTTCTATTAGTCACTTTTAAAAGAAATTAGTGTTTCTGAACTTTCTGGAGAGGAATATGAGTCAGAATAGACATTTAGCTTCATGTCCTAGATCTCACCATTCTGTTTTGTGTTGTGAAATGTTAAAAAATATGGCTTTTTTTCAATTTCCTGTCTGTGACTCCATCCTCTTTCATCTGGCTAGATATTGCTTTTTCCTCAACTCTTTATGCCTTTCTTGAACAATTTGTATTCTACTCCCAGTAGTTTCTTCTTGGAAGGGATGTGAGCCAGTTAATTTTGAAGGCTCATAGGACTTTCCCCTTTCTATAGATCATTTGCAGTCACCCAGAGAATGAATCAGCAAAAATCCCTGACTGTTTCAGCTGCTATTCTAAAGCAGTGCTTTCCTGTCCATGAACACTCGTTGGAAATTTGACAGTTCTTTTCTTCTCAGGTTTCATAAAGCCTGGCTATTTCCCTCTGCCTCATCCTGCAGTATGTTAATGCCCTGTGTTTTGTATGGCTACATCCATGGTTTTTAGGGTAGTTTATCCATGCAGGCTCAAAACTGGGGGCTCATGGAGGTGTCTCAACAGCCAGTTTTGCTATAGGTATTTTCAGTGAGCCTTTGATATTGCATTCCTACTTGATCCCTGGGAAACTTTTATGGGAGAATTTTATGAAAAATAAAATGCATGCCTCTGCTTCCATTTTCTCATTTTAAATAGTAAAAGTCTATACAAATATAAACCACTGTTATGGGCCTTCCACTGATTTAAATCTCATCTCAAAGAAAATGGAATTATGTGTTGAATATAGAGGTTCAAATACAGAAACGAAGGTTCAGGTATAAAATTATAAAATATTTTTGGATAGGGCGGTGCCTGTGGCTCAAATGAGTAGAATGCCAGACCCATATGCTGGAGGTGGCAGTTCAAACCCAGCCCCGGCCAAGAAGTGAAAAAAAATGTATATGTATGTTTTTTTTTGATAATCAGCAAAGACATTGAACTGAAAAATTAAAATAGTTTTTATTACTTAACAACTTAAGTTTCTCTTAAAACAGGATATCTTTAGCACAAAGATGCTAGTGTGCTACTGCTGGCATTAGCTTCCCATGTTCCATAACAACTTACCAAAAATGTAGCTGCTTAAAACACCAAGCATTTATTATCTAACATTTTCTGTGGGGCAGGGGTCCAGGCACTGCTTAGTTGGCTGGATTGCTCAAGGTGTCCCAGAGCAAAATCAAACAGTTAAGTTACAATGTATGAATCCCTTTTAATAAGTTTCCTAATACATTGGAACTTAATCATGACAATGGCGATCGCATCACATTTGCCAGATAGAGTGCTGTAAAGTCGGGAGTGACTTCCTGCCATACACACAGGTTCCACCTAAGGGAAGGGTGTAGACTGTCCACCTGGGGGTGACATTCTTGGATGTCACTTTCCTTCTACCCACCACACTTATTTTTACCTCTTACATATGGAGGAAAGCTTGTATTAACATGCGTGCTATTAGAGGATGTTTCTGGGGGAGGCGAGACAAAGGCACAGAATGAAGGGTGAGAAATGAAGTCATTATTTTCTTAATTTCGTGGTTCTCCTCTTGAAAGAAAATTTCAATCCTCCTTTCAAAGACCATAAAGATTAAGGGATGATTGTGTGGACCATTTCCAGATTTTTTTTTTCTTTTTTTGCCCCAACATGGGAACATTTGTCTTTGAGAGCATGAAAATCTGACTAGAGAGTACTGCCATATTTCCTCAGTGTATTTTTATTGAAAGCATATTTATCTCAAATTTTAAGTATGCAGACTAAATTAGTCATATAAGTATGTTTTGCACAACAGACAATGCACTTTATGAATTTCATTATATGTTGTTATTCACGTTTTCTCTACCACAAAAAAAATAGCTCAACTATTTAAGTTTGGAGATTTGGGGCTTCTAAATCATAAAGGTTATACATATACCTCTAAGATGGCCCAAATCTCTTCATAAATGTTAGAAACTGTACCCAAATGATGTTCTTAGCAAAGCAGTCCATATTTGACCTTCATAGACTTAATGTATTTTTATAGGTGTTTGATTTCTCTGGTTAAATGTTTTTGTTTAATTTAAATGTTTTGTAATGTGACAGGAAGAGATTACTATTTAGATATAATGCTATTCTTGACTTTTAGAGCCATATAGGATACATTAAATAGTATCCTATGGATCCTGTAAAGTTTAAACTCCTTATTTTCAGTAAAGGTTGGCAAAACTTTTCTAGGCAATATTACTTAATATTCAAAACAGACTGAAATATATATGTTACAAATACATGGATTTCTAAAAATCATATGTTTTCCTTATAAGTATTTAATTCATGTTTGTTTCTTAACAGATTACATATTTTTGTTACTGTTTTTAGTACATGGTAAAAAAAATTGTGATAGGTAACAAAACTTTCAAAAGTTTTGAAATTTAAAACGTTACTGGTTAGAGTTGCATGACTGATGCTAGCATTTAGTTTTATGCATCTGAGATCAATACAGCCATGCATTTAATATTCTTTGTGAAATTAAGATACCCATTTCTTGTGAAAGCACAAACTGTTTTCTTTAATATCAATTCTTGTTCCACCTATCTTCCATCCCACAAATCCTAATTATTTTCAAATGTTTTCTTTTAAAGAGTTCCTTTTACACCTCTGTTTAATTCTTTTTATTTAGCTAAAATTATCTTACTACTAGGTAAAATATATTGAAGATGATGATTTTAAAATAATTTTTAAAAACAGAGTGGACATGAGTTTTGAAAGTAAATGTATGAAAATTTGCATTTTTTAGTAATATTTATACTTTTAGATAATTTTATATATTTAGTTAACAAAAATGTCCAGATTAAAATCTGTGCCAGGGTAAATTTTTACATTGTATTCATCACATGTTGTGAAGAGTGACTCCGGTTTATAGTTTCCTGATCCACTTATGTGAAAATAGATAGAAATGTTTCATTGATTTAAAAATTATGATAATTTTTTAATAGTCTCATTTCAAGTAAGTGATTAGAAGGTAATGAGTATCATCTTATAAAATCAAGATTTGATTTTGTTTTCGGCTTCGTCTGTGAGTTTCATTTTGCAGACTAAGCACGGCCTGTGTATGTGTATATACACGTATGTTTTTGATTGAAAAGGTAATGAAGATTAAGGTCAGTAGAAATGGAGATTAAATGACAGTAGTACTTTTTTTATTTCCTCTTAAATAGGGAGAATATTTTATGCATTGAAGTTGATAGTCAAAGTTTAATGTGAAACCGGAAATTATCTACACTAACATATCAGCTATCAAATAGATTATATATAAATAGTTCTTTTATAAAAGAAAATGTTCAGTACAAAAATAAGACTTTCAAATCTTTTTTGACATTGCATCAAGATTGACAACATTAAAAGACTTAAACGGTCACCAGTACTTTAAAAGGAGTTAGTCATTTTAGTCATTAGAATATCAACCATTTTCTACATTGTTTCATCGACTTTTACTTAAAATCAAAAGATATTCTTCAGTATAGCTGATAAACCAAAACACATTGTTATAATCTCTGATGCATTAAAAAGTAAGCGTGACACTTTATCCAGGATTTTGCAGTCCATTATTTTTGTGAGTTTTAAAATCCCCAAGGTTACTAAGAATGTCTCAGAATAGAAGCAGTTTCTTCCCGCCTCTCTGTCCTGTCAATCTTATTAGGGAAAGCTGGCTAAACAGTTGTGGGGGGGAGGAAAACAGGATTTCTTGTGCTGGTTTTTGTCAAAGAATGATTATATTCAAGCTCTGGCAAAGGCTGGTGCTTGAGAAACCCCCCTCCTGCTCACTTGTGTGCACCCCCTCCGGGAGAGACAGTAAGAAACTCCATTCTTCAGCTACTGGAGAAAGAGGAGGCCCAGAGCAAAACAAGGAGAAGCTTGAGTTGCTCAGCAGCTTTTCCATTGGCCTCCGAGGAATGAGGGACTGGGAGAGGCTTATACTGAAGCAGAACTCAGCCTAATTAAAGAACAAGCAGATTTAATTTGCAGGGAGCAGGAAACGCTGCTATGAGGATATTTTCCCCCGTGAAAACAAATATAAATATATGGAAAAATGCTCCAGTGCTAAGTATTTCCCACTTCTTCCACGGTACTCCTGATTTTGTTGATTTACACTCAGATATTTAATGGACATTCTCGTGCGTGTGTGTGTGTGTGTGTGTGTGTGTGTGTATGCATACACGTGGGCACATTTGCATGCGTTGTGTGTGTACTAGGACATAGAATTCTGCTTCATTCTAATGAGTGCCTAGTATTTCATATAAGAATGAACCATATTGCATTTAATTAAGTGATTTATTTTTAAACTGTTAATCCCGAAGCTACAGCAAAACAGAAGGAGAAAGAGTGTGGGGCTTTGAGTTGGGCGCCTAAAGGGCAAATGTGCTGCTCCTGGCAGGGGCCCAGCAGGCATTCATGTCGCCTTAGCTTGATCAGACATTGGAAACTGGCAGCCGTATGCCCAATTCAGCTCAGATGTGCTTTGTTTTTTCACAGTGTTTCTTGTTTGTTTTCTTTTAAAGAGAGTACATTTAAAAACCAGTTGGTTTCACACAGTAAATTGTGATTTCCATTGGACCCATATGAAAGGAATCAGTTGGTGCTAAGCAGTGGCTGCCCCACTTTCCACACAGGGGCATGTGGTTCACAATATTGCACAGTCCCTGGGCTCTCGCTAATACCCAGTCTCCCTGCCCGTTTGAGTCTCCACCTGCCCTCCTAGGCATTTGCATTTGTTATTCAAACAAGGGAATTAAGAACCTCCTCAAAAGCCTCAAGAATTTACAATCTAGTAATCTCAATAACCATGGGATGAATGAAGAAATAGAGTTTCATAGTAAGATCTGAAGAGGCAAACCCAAGATTCTAAACAGTTCAAACTAAGAAATTTCTGAATTATGTCATAATATAAAAATTTTTGTTAAGGTTGGTATAATTTTGCTTTTTATAATTCTTATTGGTTAAAGTGTTCATAAAATAGAATTTACAAGTCTCTCCTGACATTTTTGCTCTTTTTCCTTTATTATTTTCATGGCCTCAGACTAGCTCATAGCCACCTTAAACTCCTGAGCTCAAGCAGTTCTGTTGCAGCCTACTGAGTAGCCAGGACTACAGGCATCTGCTGCAATGCCCGGCTAATCTTTCTGTTTTTAGTAGAGATGGGGTCTTACTCTTACTCAGGCTGGTCTCAAACTCCTCAGCCACCCAGGATTCTAAGGCATGAGACACTGTGCCCTGCCTCCAAAATTCTCTTTTAATTATGTAGATTCTACCAACTCTTAAAAAGGGTTGGTAGGAATGTATGTATTGTTTTTACTTTTCTAGTCTGTAGAGTATAAATTAAGCATAGCACAAAGAGCAGAGATACTCATTTAGTGTACATTTTTGTTAACTTATAAAATGCATAAAGAAAAATACACAGCTGAAAAAAGTACTTGTGTTTAAGTTTGAAATATTGAACACATTTATGCAACCAGCATCCAGATCAAGTAATAGAAACAACACATCAGAATCTCTGTCGGTTCCCTTTCAGATCACTCTCCGGCCCTAAAAAACTATTTTGATTTCTAGGGCCATAGCTCAGTTTTGCCTCATTTAGAATTTTATATGAGTGGAGTCATACATCCTGCACTTGTGTGTTTAGCTTATTTTTCTCCAGTTATACCAAGATTCACCTATGTTGTGTGTAGTTGTAGTTCATGGGTTTTTGTTGCTCTATTGCTTTACTTGTGTGAATATACTTTATTTACCCATTTCCTTATCTGATCATTTAGGTTGTTTACAGCTATGATGCTGTTCCTGTGCTGCTATGAGCATTCTTGGGCATGCCTTCTGGTGAAATATGCATATGGCTTTGCTTAGTCTACTCTGGTAATGGAACTACACCTGTCCAGCTTTAGTAAATACTACCAAACTGCTCTCAGGTCTTTGTACTAATTTTATGCCCACGGGCAGTGGATAAGTATTCCAGTTACTCCACACTCCGCAGAGGACACACAGTATTGTCAATACTTTCTCTAGCCATTCTGATGGGTATGTAGTGGCATCACATTGTGGTTTTAATTTTCCCTTTCTGCAGATTCAGGAAGTTGAACTATGCTCATTGAGGCTTAGGATTTTTGCATTACTCTTGAGTTGGAGTCTTCAGTTGTCATTTAAGAGCAGTTTGACATTGCCAAATGGCTTGTCAGGGGATTTTGAAAGGAGAAAATATAAAATATCCAGTTCAGTATTCAGCACCGAGAAAATAATCAGTGAAAAATAAATTCCTATTATGACTCTTGCCTCTTGAAATAGAAAATTTAAAGGATAAAACTAAAATTGCGGGAAAACTATGGGAGAGAGAAATTGGATCAGATGAACATACAGAGAGTGTCAAAGGATGTATACACATTTTAAGAAAGGAGAAAATGGTACTAAAAATGTAACATACTGATCTTGTTTATTGTATCTTGTATTTCTTATAATTGCAGAAGTAAAATGTGAGTTACCAAACTTTTAATATAGTTACAATGTGTATACATTTTATTTGGTGCCCTCTATGTACAAGGAGATGGTGAGAATAGAGAAACAGGGAGAATAAAACCAATATTTCCTGATTATGATACTGACTTTCTTGACAAGGTAAATTCAGAGACAAAACAGGGGTTCAGTGGTTCTCAACCTTCCTAAAGCTGCGATAGGTTTTCACTGTTACAAAGGGGTCGCGACCCACAGGTTGAGAACCGCAGTGTTAGATAGTTCTTATTAGTATGGATGTGAGTAGAAATTAATGGCATAAGCTTTGAATTCACAAATAGCTGGGTTTTCCTTTTGGCTATGTAATTTTAACTAGATCTGTTACAGATATTTCAATTATATTGTCTTCATAGTCAGGACTGAAAATTAAATTTATATATGTCTATAAAATATAAATTTGAATGCAAAACTAAATATTTTAAATATAAAATATAAAATAAAAATCCTATATATCTACGACTTGGCTCAGGAATAAATTAAGTATGCAATAAAAAGTAGCTATTTTATTAACTATCACACTTGAGCTTTGAGATATAACTGTATATGACGCATTAACAATATAATGGCAGTGGCCACAATAAGTCAATTACAAAGACTATGGACTTTCTCCATGTGGACTTCTGTGCCTCATGCCAAAATCTTAGTTTTACCACTTTTCATAATTATAATGCTGTGGCAACTGGGTGATTTCTTTTCCTCATACGATGGCAGTAGAACAATGGTGCAATTTTTATAGTAGCTACCTTAGCCTGCTGTAGGTTGGAAATGCTGACTAGATTCAGGTTTTATTTATATTTTTGAGACAGAATTTCACTATGTCACCCTCAGTAGGGTTCTGTGGCATCACAGCTCACAGAAACCTCAAACTCTTGGCCTTCAGCAATTCTCTTGCCTCAGTCTCCCACGTAGCTGGACCACAGCCTGCCACTATGCCTGGGTATTTTTTTATTGCAGTTGTTATTGTTTGGCAGGCCCAGCCTGGGTTTGAACCTACCAGCTGTGGTGTATGTGGCTGGTGCCCTAACCACTGAGCTACAGATGCTGAGCCTAGACTCAGGTTTTAAATATTCTCTTAAAAGTATCTGGAGAAAGTTTGAAAAAATATAACCTTAAATGTCAACATTCTGTTGCCATTTATTAAAACTTAATGACTGGGAGAAGAACATACACTAGCCTGGTAGGACTTTGTTTGTAAGAATATTTTAACAAGATAATTCGGTAACATTCGGTGACTAAACAAGACATTGATTTCTCAAAGCTGCGGTGAATCCTACTAGTGTAGGCAAGTTAGTAATCCTACTAGAGTAGTTGATTGTAAATTCAATCACATGCTAGATTGTTAATTCAAGGACATGATATAGAACAGATGTACGTGGAGTTAAATTTGGTGGCCTCATTAAAATATTGGCTTGATTAAAATGACTTGCTTATTCCAGGCTGGCAAGCTGAAATTTGTCAGGTTTTACTTTCCAAATGGAAATTAAAACATTTTTTTAAATTTAAAAAATTTTTAAATTTTTACTTTTCCTCAATGATCGTGCTAACTCTCAAAATTCTACATTGTTAAAGACAGGTTTTTATGGAAACCACATTCTGGGATTTTGCATAGATGAAACAGCTGTCCAGAGAAAAAAGAATGAAAACAGCAAGAAATCAATAGAAAAGCAGGACTCTTCATGTGTTGTTCATCAACACCATTTTCCTACAAGAAAATGAGGAAAAAGTAATATGGGCCTCAGACAAGAGCCATTTTGTTATCCTGTATTGGAAAATATATCTGACAGGCACTGATGACTTTGGCCACTGGGCTCTCTTTGCCGACCCCTCCATTCTCTTCAGCGCGTCCTACACTAACCACATCTTTAGTGCTGCAATTTTGCATTTGGAGTAAATAAGAAAAGCTTCTTGTCTCCTTTTCTTTTTTCTCCCGCAGAGACTTTCCTTCTTCTGAGATGAAAAAAATGTTAAAGGTAGTTTTATGTGTCCATCCCTAGACTCACATTCGAACCATTTGCTGACTTTGTGGTCTACACTGACTGATCAATTTGTAGACTCCGTTTTTTTTCTGGAATGAAATTCTTGAGCCAAATTTATAAGCTATAGTCTCATCCCAGCTCAGCCTCCTCAGGAAATTTGTTTTCTCTCTCCAATCCCCCATTTTCTTATTTGCGAAATGAGATAAGAAAGCATATTAAGTTTAAAATGATGTGGAAATTAAATACACAATTTTACAATAAGAATAAAGTTATCCCAAAAATAAGACTCTTAACAAATGTAACTAGTATATATTGAGTAGACACCATGGGCCACATGTTTTTGTTCATTTACTTCAATGTTCATGAGTTCTCACAATGGAAGAGAATTTTTATTCTAATGTAACAAATGAGGAAAGAAAGAAGTTCAGTGGCTTCTTAATGCTATGTAGGATGTGGAGAACTTGAGTATTGTGGTCCAAGGCCAAGTTCTTTCCCTTATGCTGTACTACGTTCCTGAGTGGCATACTATGTTAACACATTTTGCAAAACTGTGAAAGGCCACATGAAGTTCATGATGGGAACTGTGCTCATGCAGACATCTTCTGCATGAATCTGTACCTTTCTGTACCTTCCACTGCTTTTCCACCTTTTCTTTCTTTTTTTTGAGACAGATTCTCACTATGTCACCCTCAGAGTGCTGTGGCTTCACTGCTCACAGCAACCTCCAACTCATGGGCTTAAGCAATTCTCTTGCTCCAGCCTCCCAAGTAGCTGTGACCACAGGCACCCGCCAGAACGCCCAGCTATTTTTTGTTGCAGTTGCCATTGTTGTTTAGCTGGCCCAGGCTGGGTTCGAACCCTCCAGCCTCGGTGTATGTGGCTGGTGCTGTAACCACTGTGCTACAGGTGCTAAGCCAGGCTCTTCCACTTTTTCTTTCAACTTGAACTTCATCCTCAACTGTCAGTAGAAATCGTAGTTCTTCAACTCCTCCAGATTTTATTATTATCTTGACACAGTAAAGACCTCCCTGCATCGATAGTCATAAAATACCACAAAAAAATTGTTGTGTATCCACCTTTATCAGGTTCAGTCAAGCTTTTTCCTTTCTCTATTATTGTTCTAAAACTGTGGAATATTAGAGGGATTTTCAGATGCCTTCACTGTTATTCAGATGTGCCAATAAGTATGCACTCAGTCTTTAGTCCTCAGTTAACTCTTGGCCTTGTCCAGGTCACTACTACCCTTGGATGGGGTAAATTTAATATAGTGAAAAGAACACAGGCTTTGAGATTGGACAGATAACATTTCAAACTAGAGTATTCTACTCACTAGTTGTGTAACCTTGAATTAATACTTAACCTCTTTCAGCTTCAGTTTCCTCATCTATGAACTTCAGTCCCTACCTAATTCCTAGCCTTCCAGAATTGCATGGATTTGCTGACATCATATATGGGAAAGCAGATGGAAAGTAAGTGCACACAAGTCTTAAATCATGCCTCCATAGTTCCTAACTCTCAGCATTTGAAGAATCTTCCTATTTAAAAAAGCAAATGGACGCCATAAAGTGAGAG
Organism: Galagoides demidoff; assembly: GCA_963574575.1. Classification (NCBI taxonomy): domain Eukaryota; kingdom Metazoa; phylum Chordata; class Mammalia; order Primates; family Galagidae; genus Galagoides; species Galagoides demidoff. The sequence goes on from CAUYQV010142006.1 coordinate 11,392, forward strand.
TCCATAACTCCCCCTTTCCCACTTCTAAATTTCAATATTCAACGCTGCCTTTCTTCCTTTCTCCTGTGAAGACCTCTGTCTTCTTTCTATGGTTATTTAGCCCACCTATGCCTTTGACCACCTGTTTATTTCTGTATTACTTTAATCCATCAAGTATTCATTCCCCTTCTTTCCATTCTTCCCTGCCTGCATATCAAAGTTCTCTATTCTAAAATAAAAATCATGACCCAAACTATCTTGAAATGTAGTCTGTAATTGCCATGACACTTCTCAACTTCAACTCAAGATGCCTCTATCACTTCATAGAAATGACTCTTTAGCCACAACCTTCTAGTTGCCACCTAAGTTTATCTTCCTTAATTTGCCTTCCTAAACTCCTTCACTACTGCATTTGACAGGATTTGTAATCTTCATATAGAAGTTATTTTAGTTTTTGGACTTGTTTTCTCCATGATTTAAGATGTCAAATATCCTGCCTTCCCAGCCTTTAAATGTTGGTGATTACAGGGATTCTATCCTAGGTCTGTGTTTTCCTACATTGCAAACTTTCCCTGATATTCTGATTTTTTGACATGGCTGTATCTGTTTGCTAACTTCAAAATCTTATCCCTAGTACTGATCTCTATTCAGAACTCTACACTCGTATTTTTACGCCTTTCAGACGTCTATCTGTAAAACACAAAACCAAGCCTTGTAGCCATCTTTTCATTTCCGTTATGTCTTAGTAAAATCATCCAACCTAGGGTCTGAAGAAACGTTTGGCATCTAAATATCACATGGGGACTGAGAAGTATTTGCTAAATAAATGGAAACACCTTGTCATGTAATTTGTTTAAATGCTAAGTAAAATTGTTTACAACCTAGTTCTGTGGGAAAATACAAAAGATGCTATAGAGACTGGAGGGAAATCTCACACAGCTTCAACACTGGTTATCTCACAGTATTAGGCTTGTGAACAATCATTATTTTCAGTTTTATCTATTGACATTTAATGTTTTCCTCCATAGTGATAAGTTCATTTGTAAGTAATGATATCGTTTTATTCATTTACAGTTGTGCCAGTCAATGCTTCCCTCTTTATAAATAATTCAAAGAACAGAGAAAGACTGATAGTACTTCTTAAACACTTCTCCAATCTCAATCCTTCCCCCAAACAAATCCACTACCACCAGTCTGGCTTGACTTGCAGATCTTTCTCTTTAGAAGGATAACTTACGTGATGACAATGGCGTAGTGGTGCTATTAACGTTATATGAATAGAGATGTGTATGTGAGTGTGCACATAGAGAGATATTCCCATCCCCGCCACCTACTGGCTGTATAACATGGGGCACATCATTCTTCCAGTCTGTGCCTCAGTGTCCTCCTCCATAAAAGGATACCAGTCTCTGACGTACAGAGCTGTTGTGAGAATTTAATGTGAATAAAGCACCTAGAACAGTGACTGTTGGTGAAAAATGTTACATAATTGTCACCAGCATCATCACTGGCAGCCCAGTGGTGTCAACAGCAACATTGTCATCACATCTTTTCTTTGACACATTTAAGTTCTCTGGTGACATCAACTATCACCACCACATGTAGATTCAGAAATCTGAGTTCATGGTCCTAACCTGTCTTTTGATGTCCATTTCCTATTATTTTCTGTCATCATAGGAAAAGCCCCCAAATTGTCAAATAACATCCCTAACACAGTTTATGATGTTTCTATAAAAATCCATTGTTTTCATTTCTATTATTCTTCTAGCCCTTTTTCTTTTCACTCATACTTAACATCTCACTTGTAACCTAACTTTTCCAAGTTGAATCAGAAACAAAAATCTATAAACTGCTTTCCAATCTGTTTCTTTTTCTATTCCTTAGGCAAGGACCATCATTATCCCTGACTACCTCCTCTAGGTTTCTTACTGTTTTCACTTGCCTTTGAGTCTAGCTATATGTCTGCTGCCAAATTTATCTTGCCAACCAATAAGTGTCTTCAAAACATTCAAGACAGAGTGCACACCGCATGGAATCCAGAAGCTGTATCTCAGATGGTTGCCCTCACAGCCCGGATGGGATGTACTTTCTCAGTCTTCTCTGCCTTTTTTTTTTTTTTTATTAAATCATAGCTGTGTACATTAATGCAATCACAGGGTACAGGGTGGTGTTTTCATATACAATTTGAAACACTCTCATCAAACTGGTTAATGTAGCCTTCGTGTCATTTTCTTAGTTACTAAGACTCTGCTTTTAGAAAGATTCACTTGTACCCTTGTAAGATAAACAATAGAGGTGACCCCACCAATCACCCTCCCTCCACCCACCTACCCCCTGCCTTTTCCCCTCCCCCATATTCTAAGGCTATAATTAGGTTATATCTTTCCTATAAAAGCTATCATTTAGTTTCAAATTGGGGCTGTGTACATTGGATACTTTTTCTTCCTTTCTTGAGATACTTTACTAAGAACATTTTTCAGCTCCATCCATGTAAACATGAAGGAGGTAAAGTCTGCCTCTTGCTTATTAAACTTTCTCTGTATGTGTTTGGTTACAGTCAATCTGGGTTACTCATTGCTTTCTTACTCAAACTTTTACCTAAACCTTGAATAAAATGCCTTTTTCCTCCTTCTAGAACATCTTCCTGTTATAGTGGGAATGATTAAGAAACTTTGAAATAGCGGTTGGGTAGTGGGAGGGTGACCGGAAAGATCACCTATATATCTGTCTAACAAGGGTACAAGTGAACTTTTCTGGAACTAGAATATAAGTGTTTTGATACAATGACTAAGCAAATGGCATGAAATCTATGTTGACCAGCTTGATGAAAGTATTTCAAATTGTATATGAAAACAGTACAATGTACCCCATGTTTGCATTAATGTATACAGTTATCAATTAATAAAAAAAAAGAAACTTTGAAATAAGATCTACCTATTAGTAGCTGTGCAAGTTTGGATAAGTTTCTTATTATGTCTGGATCTCAAAACCTTAATCATAAGACAAAGATAAAGTTATGTGTCTCACGAGCATGTAATAAAGAAGCAATACATTTCTCACAATACCACAGAAAGTGTTCCTAATATTAAATCTTAGACAACCAGTGCTTTTTCCTTAGGAAAGACACCCCAAAATATAACCACTCTCTCTTCCATGTCAGACCACCCTACCAACCCCAGTGCAAGGATTAGGCTCCAGTATTCCCATAGTAGCGTCTACCTCCGTACCTTAGTATGTGGATTCTCACATTGAGTGTCCATCATACTAATTGTACCACCCTAGGTTGAGCCCAGGAAATACATTTCCTGTTCTTTGATGTCTGGAGGATCGCTGTGCATTTAGATACTTAGATTTAATATTTTTGTTTAAAAGTATTAAGAAAAATAGAAAAAGGGTGGTTTTTTAATTACACCTTGTAAACTGCTCTGCAGATATCACCATTCGCAGAACCTACCAGAAGTAACACTTGCTGGGCACAGACCAGTGAGGGAGGGGCACATTGAACTGAAAAGTGACGCAGATGGAGCTCATGTTGGACACTGCGTTCTGCTTCATTTTCCTGCCGATCATAGAGTTACAATGGAACATGCTGGGTACCTGCTCCTGAGATTTAGTTATATATTTCTATTCTATCCTGTTATATATCCAGACGCATAAGCTTTTTAAATAATCATACAAGAAAAGGAACCAGGTTACTATGTTTCTTTTACTTCTATAATATCAGCTCACTTTCGTATTTTGATGAAATGAGAAATCAGAAGAAAGGCCGAAAATGTGTTTCCCACAATAAAGACCATGCCGTCAAGCAGATGGAATAGGATTTCCACTTCAAAATAGGATTTCCACTAAAATAGGTTGGGCTGTGCCCAGGAATCATGAAATCAGAAAGGGTTATTTAATTATCATTAGGTTTAAAAATAATTTTGGAATAATATTACTTCCTAGCTATATAAAAACACTACAATATATATGCATGTAAGATGCTACAATATAAATACAAATGCATATTGCTTCCTTCTTTTGGAACAAGCCAAGAATCCTTTAACCTAGACTTCTGTTATAATCATGAAAGACTTTGCCCATTAACTGTATTTTCCAAAATTTTCTTTGTTGACACCATTCACTTCAAGAGCTGTACGTTTGCAGCCAGGGCTGAATGACAGATCGGCTGTTACAGACAGCATCCTCTCCCCTGCAGCTGTCCAGTTCTTGCTGTGCAGATGGTGGATTTTTTCTTTGACCAGAAATTCCTATCTTTCTTCTCCACATAGGACTGTGCTTCTTTGTGATCATGCATGACTCAGTCTGCAAAGGAACACTCATAGGACTGAGGAGTTTCCAAATGCACCCAAGTAAAGGGGAGTGAGGGATTTAGAACTGAGGAATTGTTCTGAAAACTGTCTGCATGCTAAAAAGGGACTATGACTTCCTTCTCATGAAAAGTAGATATTCATGGTTTTATAAAAAGCATCTTTGTCCTCAAAAAGGGAATTTTGATTTTTGCTCCATTCTGTGTGGTCAGAACAAGAGTAGAGCAGTCAACACCAGAGAAGGTGGACAGGAAGAGCAATGCAGGAGACAAATCCCAGCTCTTAAAGCGAACGAGGAGTCAAGATACTTCTGTTCTCACCATGTCTAACTGTTTAAATACCTCTAGTCTTCATTTAAATTTTTGAAAGCATAAATAAATGTTTATTTCTAGCATTCTATGATTTTACATATTAAAATACATGTTTACTTTTGTTATATGTAATCATAGATACGTATCTAAATTATATATACCATATATTCCCTAACAGACACAGTTTAACCCCATTGCATACTGTGCTTTGGCACGCAGTGCTTAGAGAGTATCAGAAGCTTAAAACCTGTTCACAATGAGTAAATATCTATTGTTTTCTACAAAGTTAGGCCTAAAATGTCTATACAGTAAAGGCATACTTATAATTTTAAAAAAGCCAAAACTCATAGCAACTAAAATTATGATATCTAGTCGCCAATTATGGTATCCATGATACCAATTACTATAGCACTTTGTTCCACTTTTTAAATAGAGACCAGCTTTAAATATTATATAATTTTCACTTGGTAGTCCAGGTAGGTATTGATTAGATTAGTCCTACATGATGATATTTCTATCAGATTAAATTTGACTTAAAAAAAATCAAACACAGATAATAGGTGAATGAATTCAAATCAGAACCAATGCTGAAATTATGAAAGATTGCCTGTACTGTTCTTTCAACAATTCAATTACTGAATTTCTTTTCTTAGTCTCGGAATTTGATAATTATATGACATTTTCTTCTTTTTTTTTAAATTTTATTTATTTATTTATTTATTTATTTATTTTGAGACAGAGCCTCAAGTTATCCCCCTGGGTAGAGTGCCATGGCATCACAGCTCATAGCAACCTCCAACTCCTGGGCTCAAGCGAGTCTCCTGCCTCCACCTCCCAAGTAGCTGGGACCACAGGCGCCCACCACAATGCCCAGCCATTTTTTGGTTGCAGCCATCATCGTTGTTTGGCGGACCCAGGCTGGGGATTAGAACCCACCACCTTAGGTGTACGTGGCTGGCACCTTAGCCGATTGAGCCACAGGCGCCAAGCCATTTTTTTTTTTTAATGAAAGCTTTCAACTGATTGAATGAGGCCCACCCACATTATATAGGGTACTTTGTTTTACTCAAGATCTACTGATTTAAATGTTAATTTAAAATCACTTTAAATGTAAATGTCATCACTTACATGACCTTGATATTTGACTATTTTCACACTGTGTCTCTTCACTTGCTGTATTATTTTTATCAACATGACTGCTATTTCAGAAGACAATCACCCAGGAAAATAAATGTTGTGTATACAGAGAGCGTCAAACAGCTATTGATGAGCTAAGAATCTCCCTGAAGCCCTCATCCTCACTGCTGTGTCACCAATCCTACACTGTGGGATCAGGATATCATGATCCTTACCATTCCAACTTAACCCACACATTGAAAGATTTACCTTAAACCAGCCCCAAAGGCCTCATACATTTCCCTATTTTTAATAATCAGTCTATGTTTAATTTGTTAAGGAACTGACAAACTTTTTTTCTTGTTTTTTAAATTGATACATAATATTTTACATATTTATGTAAATGTTTATGGACTACATGTCATACGATATTTTGTTGCATGTACAGAGTGTGTAATGAGCAAGTCAGGACATTGGGGCATCCATCACTTTAAGTATTGATTTTTGTGTTGTGAATATGTTTAAATAATAACTTTATTTTAAATATACCTTCATAGAAACATCTAGAATAATGTTTGACCAAATATCTAGACACCATGGTCTACCCAACTTGATACCAACTTTATACTTTTATTAGGTTAATTTATGAGAAGGAAAGCTGATCCTTGAAGGCACCATGACTTGGCCACAGAGTTGTCAGCATCTAAACTCAAATTCAAACTCTAGGACTAAGCATCTCCCCTCTTCCGCTCTTTATCTCTTAAATAAAAAGCAAACACTTCCTTTTCCTTCTTTCTAACCAGCCTCTTCTCCCAACTCAGGGGTCTGATTTCTAAAGTTTGACTTTCAAACTCAGAGACCATCTTAAAGGAGCTATCTATCCTTCTGATCAATTTCCAGAATCCCCAAAATGTTCAACACTCACCAGAGACGCATGTACTAGTCCATCAGGCACATTCAAGGGGTTCAGTTTACCCTCTGACCTGGGTTACCCATAACCCCAGTTTGATCCCTGTTGTGACCAGGGTTGATACTGACCAGCTCTTACTGCAAGGAATTTTTTTCCTAAATGCTCAAATAGGAGCAATTCCTGCCTTTCTGGAACACTGGTAGATTAATATTACCCTGGCAAATAAACATGTTAGGTTGCCAATAGTTGACCTATAGAAACAACATTTTCATGTAGTTCAAGGAAAAATTAGCTCATCTTTCCTTGGTCATTCTTCACCTTCCTTGGTGTCCTATTCTCTATAAGGAGAGAATCTCCACTTCCTCAGTGTGTGGGAATGAAAAATGCTGTTATTAAAAACATTCTAAAGTGATTTGAGAAGTGACAGCATCTCCTAGAGCAATGAGGTAATGCATCCAGCCTGCCTTCTCTGCCGTTTAACTTCCTGACAGGAGGCACGAAACGTGAAAAAATTGATTGTCTTCTACAAAGTCAAGTAAATAAACAGCAATGCTTAATGCAATCATTTTCCTTATTGCCTCATCAAAACCCACACAGCCAAGGCCATTTATGAATTCCTTGGGTCCCCAATGTTGTCATCTTTTCAGCATGTTGCTCTCAAAGATGCCTCCAGGTGGGGAAAAATAGGAGAGCAGGTGCTAATCAATCTTGAACCTATGATCAGAAATGATTTAGAAAGACGGCAGCTTGCGTGAGCCATTCCTAAATTTCAGAGAGGAAACCTCCAAGGGACTAAGTCATTAACAGAGCAATAGGAAAGAGGTTGGAGGGGATTTATTATTTATTAATAATCACCTGGTGCCTTTCCCTGACTTTTCAAAGAAAAAAGAAGTCCACTTCGGGAGGTGATTAGGATACAGGCCCAGAGTAAGGGTGGACTAGAATGAAATGACCTCATTATCTAGCCTGTTGGATTTCTTATTTCCTTTCCTTCTTGTCACTCTCAAAGTTAAGATAATAGAGAAAACTGAGATAGAAGAACTCAGTTAGGATAGGTGGCTGGATATATAAAGTTTTCTACCAGCTCCTACCAGTGGATCAGAGGCTCTGAGGTGAGGTCCAAAGCCACAAGAAGAAGCAAGCAAGCCCTGGTAAGTAACCAGAGGTCACTTACCTGCCCTGCGGAAAGGATGGTGTGAGGAAGGCGATGCCCACAACACTGGCGGTGGTCGGTGCCATGATGATAAAGATATGAACATTGTAATATGCTTTACACAAAGGTAAGTTCATTATAATTCAAATAATTGGCCTTTATCATTATGTCCTTAGCTTTTGGGGAGTGGGGATTAAGTTGACTTTTCTGTTACAGAATAACAGTGGCTGTAAATAGTCACAGGATAGCCACATTTAACTCAAAGGTTAGGGTATAAAGTCAGCAAATAAAGCAAAATCATGCCCAGATTAATCCTAGAAAGCCCCATCTTCTAGCTACCCACATCAGTCATGCACACATGATGGCTGTGTGTGTCCCTATGTCATTTCCTCTAATTTGTTCTTAATGATCTATAACAGTTTGGATACAAGCAACAGAAACCTGTTGTGCAGGTTTCTGCACATGAGTTTAAACTCCAAAGGGGATGCATTGGCCATGAAGGTTAAAAAGGTGAGAGACAGGCAGGCTTCACTCGTAGGGTCAGCTCTTCTGGGGGCCTGTCCTGAGGTTCCACTGGAGAATAACGCCATGGACTTTAGAGCAACTTTTGCCCTGTCTCAAGTTTCCAAACAGGAAGAGAACTCAGAGCACAGACTTCACAAGTCCAGGAGCTAGTTCATAAGCTATGAATTCCCCAGAAGTAGAACACCTGGCTTTGTCACCTCTGTCCTCATGAAGCTGGTGCTCAGGACTGTCTGATGGATTAATAGACAATACTCCTTTTTATCACATTTTAGGGGGTTTCAAAACATGGCCCCCAAGTTACTTAATGCTCCTTCTAGCAAGAAGTAGGGTAGGAATTAATAACGACATGACTGATGCTGTTTTCAGTCAATGCCCTTGTTACACAATAGACCATCAGAACATATTAAGTGGCTTAAACATGTAATCTGAGTCAAGGATTCACACAGGGAGAGACTTTTCAAGATAGCCAAAAATCACAATGGCAAGGACCCCTCTAACTCAGATGCTGAAAGCTGGGTTAGGTCAGTGGCAGGGCAGGAGGAACCAGAGGTCAATTCTTATAGAATAGGCTGCTCCATTAGAGCCCCAAAGAGCCAGTGTACCATGATGGCCAGAGGTACCTCTTGCAGGGTGACAGCAGATAGCCTACTTCTGAGTTTGTAAGGAAGCGTCCAAAGAGGCTAGTCCCAGCTCTACAGGGCACCATTTCTGCCAGAAATGTGCACTTAGCAGCACAGCCCACAGAGCAAGCAAGCAGGAACGAACTGATTGTTGGATGGGCGTTTGAGCCATTCATCATCTCCTGAGCCAGACCCTCAAGGGAGGAGGCATGAAGCTAGGAGAGGAAGCCGCAGAGGCCCTGTAACAAAGGCCACTCAGCTCTGGTGTGGAGGTGGCAGGTCCAGGAACATAGTGCCCAATGCACACCAAATGCCACTGGATCCCAGCAGGTGTGGCACATGTGAGTGTGCACAGAATGGCGGGTGCGGTGACAAATTGGCTACTCTACCCCCTTACACTCCACAACACCTGCTTCAAACCTTGGGGAACAGGAGCGTATTTTCTAATACTTGAAGGACAGTATAAAGAGGGACTGATAGAGGCTTCCCTTTTCTCCTCTCTCCCTCCCTAGCACCTTCACCCCTGCCCTCCATTGACTCTGAGAGAGAGCAACCTTCAGCTTCCCCGCTTTGACCCATCACTCCACTCTGTCTAGCTCTTCATCGCCCATCTTGCCAGTGTGGTCGATATCTGCTGTCTTCATTGCCCATTCAGCTCAGCTGCAACCCTCCAATATCCATCTGCGGCAAGGTTTTTCAAACTTGGCACTATTGACGTTTGGGGCCAAAGAACTGTTTGTATAGGGAACTGGCCTATGCATTGCAGGATGCTTAACAGAAGCATCATCTCTACCCACTATTTGCCAGTATATTCTCCAGTTTTGACAACTGAAATGACTTTAGACATGGCCAAATGTCCCAGCAGGGAAGAGGGGAAAAACTGCCCCTGTTATAGAACTGCTGATCTAGATTAAATAGAAACCGCCACAGGAGTGTAAAATAAATGTTTGTTAAGGGGAGAAATAAATGAACAGAGAAATGGATGAATGAGTAAATGAACAGAGTGGATGAATGAGGGACTCAGTGCACTGGAGAGGAAGCACACTGCCCCCAGGGAGCTCTGGGGGCATCAAACTGAGGGCTGCAGGCAGGGAAGCAGTTAATGGGTCAGCGGGTCCGACAGGGGCCCTGAATCCTCAATGGGTTTTTGCTGGCTGTGCAGTTCGATGTCTTTCCAATTAACAAGAAGACTAGCAGATGCCAACAGACCTTTAATAGGGTCACAGGAATGGGTCCTCTGATAAGCCAGGTTGGAGAATATGACACCCGGAAGCTCAGGCACCTGTCTGCCAAGGCGCTGATTCATTCTCTTTGTCAAAGTTGCAATTTGGAATGACAGTTTCTCACCTTCTGTTTCCCCAGCTGCCATCTGCAAAGGTTACTTGCTCTAATTTGCCCAGCATTTCTCCTCTCTCGACCTCTCTCTAAGCTGTCACTTTTCTCTCTCCCCGTCAGGGACATTTTTGGAGTTCACTGTACAGTTGTGTGCTGCCCCTCGCTAGGGTAGAAGCAGTGACCCCCTGTGCAGCTAACGGTCAACAGACTTTCATTAAGGAGGAGGGAAGAAAACAGAAGCCCTGGGGGCCTGGCCTCACACCATCCCTCCTCAGCATCCCGGCCTCTCTGCCTCTCTCTTCAGCTGAGCTGCACTCCTCACCCCAAGCTTGAGGCCACAGAATATGAGAAAGGGCTACAGCAGTGAGCAAGGACACAGTAAGATGAAAAATAGTCTAGGTCCTGTCCTTTAAAATAAGAATAGGCACCGCTTACTCAGAGTTTAGGCATTGCTGCTAAGTGCTTTAATGAGTATTATCTCATGTAATCTGTCAGCAACCCCATGTAGTAAGAGTAATAGTCTCCTTTTTAGAGGAGAATAAAAGGCACTTAGAAATTCTCAGACTTCAGGGCGCATCAGAATCATCTGGAGGGCTTGTCAAGACGCAGATGGCAGGGCCTCACCCCCAGGATTTCTGATCCAATAGGTCTTGGTCTGGAGCCAGGGGATTTGTATTCCTTAACTAGAAGAGGATTAATGTCTTGGACTAGAAATCAAGTAACTTGCCCAAACCTGCAGATACCAAGAGGTATACCTTAATATAAAGGGAAACCACGTCTCTTGGATAGTAGAGACAGAGATCATAACCTGGTGTTATTTCAGGCAAAGCTGTGGGCCAACAGATCCCATTTTTATAGATGGAGCGACCATCCAACATGCATTATCCCATTCATTAAATATTTACCAAACATTTACGGCCTTTCCTGCCATGTTTTCGTTAATGAGGATACAAACAAAAATAAGAAGCTATCCTCAAGGAGCCTGCAGATCCAGCTAGGGGGAGCAGCTCACACACCCATCATCACAATAAACTGTTGGGAGACTTACCGTTTAGAAAGAAAAAAAGCATTTGCTGGAGCAGCAGTTCTCAAAACAGCTTTGGTTTAACTGCCCTTGTAATACAAGTTATAGATGAATTGCATGCTAATGCAAAGAATATATTCTTAGGAAAACAACTAAGTTTAAAAGAAATAGTGAGACAACTATTGTTTTTTGGTGTCTTGCAAAGCTCTTCGTGTCCAGCTCAGTAGAAGATGGCTGGATCCTCACTTCCATTTCTGCATTCACCCTGCTGCAGTGTGTTATTCTGTTTGAAGTACGTGAAGAAAATCCATCCCACAGAGATACGTAGGTGGAAAAGGAAAAGACCCTATCACAGCTTTCTGAGATAATTTTGGATACTCTTCTTTGAAACCACCCCAAAACTCAGTAAATTGAAATGAATCTTAAAACTAATCAATAAAAATTTTACATTAGTGTTGCATTAAAATACATTTGTCTATTTTGAACCTTCTGTGAAACTTTTACCCATGCTTGATCATTTATTGGTCATTTGGCAAATATCAATACGCTAAATTCTACAGCTATACTGAATGTTGGCATGCTACACCATATAGTAGCAAAAATATATACTCACTAACATCACTTCTTAAATAACAGCAAGATATCCACTTTCCCCAAACTCTAAGGTTGCACTTGAAAGCTTAAATTCAACCAGTCTCAGCAAACACCTTCAGTTGTCATCCTTAGAATAGAATAAATGGCTCACTCCTTTTATTTTCAAGAAAATATCTCCCAAATAGCCACATCTGAATAAATATAGTTTGGGTGATGTTCATTGTTCTTTCAGGAAAAATAATGTTCCATGAAGAGCAGTGGCCAGTTCAGATTGCAACCCCATCAGCCGAGTGTACTTCCTTGCACCAACCTTGGTAGGGACGTACTTTCTTTGAACTTATTACCATTTCATCATACAGAATATCAGAAGAACCCAAGGGTTAAGATTTAATAAAATTACTGACTTCTACTGGTTTACCAAAGACATTCTCATGCAAAAAAAAATTTTTTTTTTCAGCAACTAGTGGCAAAGGACATAGTGACTAGCAGTATGCTTTGGTGCCACCATCATAATATGGCTTCATAGGCAGAATCAAGTTTAACCCACCAGCACTTTGGCACCACCCACACAAATATGAACACATTGAAATGAGCACCTAGAAGTGTTATTATGAAAATAGTTGAGACCTTGGGGACCCCAAGAGGATCCCCTGGGGCTCCACGGAGCACACTTTGACAGCTGCTGTGCTAAAGCAGCATTAAATTCCTTGGCATTTCTCAGGCATCTCCTGAACCACTACCTGTCTTGTTCAAAATCAGCCTTGATTCTGAGATGCCACGAAAGATTGAAAACATCAAAGCAAAAAAAAAAAAGCCTGCAATAGGTGAAAATGTTGGAGAAAAAAAACATTTAAGAAAATGTCTGTAGTGTAATGCATTGGCTAAAAATATAGTCCAATTAAGTAGGCAGCTTATTTTTAGCTTAAAAGAGATCACTTTAAAAACAACCAAATGTGTTAAGACACTTTAGATCTAATTAATATGCTTTCTAATGACACTCTCTGTTATTTATTAAACACTTACTCAGGGATAGGCAGTGTGCTGAGACCTTTGCCTACGTTATCTTGTTTGATCTTTCCACAACCCTATGAAACATGTATAATTTTATGTCCACTTAAGGCCAAGAAACTAAGACCCCGAGAAGTGGGGGGATGTGGCCCATACTAAACAGCGTGAACAAGTAGGCCGAGCTGGGAACGGGAACTGGGTTCTGTCTGACCACAGCTACTGTTCTTAGCCTCTCTGCTTTGCAGCCCACTGGGGACCACTGACCATGGTCTGAGCTGAAGCTGCTCTGCTTGCCAAGGGCGAGGTGCTGGCCTTGACCACAGGGGTTGGTCCCTCAGGGAAGATGAAGGCAGAGCAACTCTCCTCTGGCCACACTTACAGCCCCCCAGGAGACGGTCTTGCTGTCCAATGACTTCCATTCCCTTTCCCTGTCAGTGACAGTGGCAGCAACCAGACCTCCCACAAACTAGGGTCCTCCCACCAGGCTTAAGCCGTGTACACAAATGTCTATCCCTTAAGAGCCTGAAGAGCTTCAATAAATGTAGGCAGACCTCCCTTTTTCTTAAGCTAGTCATTTGAAAGTGAGTCAAATATCATTTTAATTAGAATCCATTTCTGGAATTTCGAATGCCCCACCTGACATTCAGAACTGGGAAGAGTAGAGTCTTTAGGAGGCTTTCTGGCCTGGCCTCATGGGGAGATCACTGGGAAGCCCACACGGCCTGTTCACAGCGCCCCCAACTCTCTGTCCTCCTGCCCCAGGGAACAAGTCAGTCTCTCTCCTCTTTCTTCCCCTCACCCCAGACCCCACAACCACTAACTCAGGAAAGGATGTGTCAAGGCATCATCCACAGTAGAGGCAGCTGCATTTCCACGGCTGCTACAGACTTCTGCCAAAGGAATGCATCCAGGCAGGGTCTGTATCAGGAGGGAGCTGCAGGTGCAGAGAGTACTCAGAGTGTCACAAATCAGACAGGGAAGTCAGTGAGGCCGTCTGCGTGATGGGCAAATCAGGAAAGATGGTGTGGAATGGGACAGGGAAAAAAGAATGGAGAACTAAAGCCAAGAGAGCCTTCACTGAGGCCAGAGAAGTTTCAGCCCCAGGGAAACATGTCTGACAGGAGTGGCTGTGTGGGCATGCACACAGCCACTCCTAGCCTCCCACAGCCCCACTCTAGCCTCCAGCCTGAGCTTGGTTTACTAACAGTTAAAGAGAAAGTACCAGTACCAAACTGTATTTAGGGGCTCAGATATTCCACATTCTTTTTGAGATGACTATAGGATATAAATAAGAAAATAAAATCCTAGGAATGGATTTCTTTATATTTAACTCAGAACAGCATTTGCTATTTGGTGTAGGGAGCCATTTCACTGCCTGAGAAGAAGGAGGTCTTAGGAAGTGAGTCATGTAGCGTGTCTCAATCAGCTGGAGAACACGCTTGCTGTTTGGCCAGACCAGCCAGTAAGGACGCATCTTGCCTACCTGGGACCACTGCCTCAGTGTAAGTAAATGTCTCAGTAGGAAACAGTCAGCTGGGTGAAGACTCTGTTGTAAACTCAGCAAACCCCACTCAGTGAACAAGACCCAGACCACTGGAACTGCAGGAGGGGAAGCCCTCCTCAGCACGGTTGCCAGATTGAGCAAATAAAAGTACATGACACCTAGCTGAATTTGAATTTTAGATAAACAATGAAGAAAATTTTCAGCATACTAGCATATGAATGCCCCCCAATATTGCATAGGACATACTTAACTTTAAAAATTATGCTTTATGAGAAATTCATTTGAGACTGCTGAGCTTTCAATGTGTCCCCCAAAAAGCAAGTGTTGGAAACTTAATTTCTAATGCAACGGTGTTGGGAGATGGGACCAAATGAGAGGCCATTAGGCCATGAGGGTTCCACTGTCATCAATGTATTAATGACGTGATTGGGGAATAGTCTCTTATAAAAGGATGAGTTCAACCCCCTCTTGTGTTCCCTATCTCCCATCGCCATCTTTTTCTTTGCCCTTCTATATTCTGCCATGGAATGACATGGCAACAAGGCCCCCACCAGATGTGTGGTCCTTCCATCTTGGACTTCCCAGCCTCTAGGAAGTATGCCCATAAATTTCTGTCCATTATAAATTACCCAATCTGTGGTATTCTGTTATAGCAGCACAAAATGACTAAGATAGGGACATACTTATAATAAAATGTGCTCATCGTTTATCTGTAATTCAAATCTAACTCAGCATCCTATAGTGTATCTGACAATCTTATCCTGAGGATCTCAAACTTGGAGCTTCAAATCTCCATCTTATTGCCCATAGTACTTGGCAGGCTGGACCTTTTTGCATTTTCAGAGGCGTGAGCCCGCTCAGGGCTGCGAGGGGAGGTAAGCCCATGGGGTTCCTTTGCAAGGCCAGGTGGATACTTGCACTGGCAGAGCCCACCTGCAGACCTGGCACTGCTGCAGGGAGGCCACGGACCCGAGCACCACAGCTGACCTTTCCACAGGCTACAGAAGGCTCCCAGCATCCCAGCAGTTCCAGGGCAGACAAGTACACTCCAGAGGGTGGGTGCCAGTCTGGGGGCTGGGGTAGAGAGCACCAGGAGCTATTCTGTCTGCAGCAGAAGAGAGGGCAGAAAATAGGAATTGCAGCCTGAGAGTCTTGAGCACGTCAGTCAGCACACCCACCACCACACCTTGCAGAGTGGCTGCCTCTCCTCGGTTACAGGAGCCTGGGGAAGTGGCCCCAGGTGGTGAAATACATCTCTCACCAGCAGGGAATTTTCACCACAAAAGAAAATCCCCTCTGAGGGGATTCATTAAGTAAAGTCCTGGCTGAGCCCTTCCTAAGGAGCCGGGGCCTTCTGCAGCTGGATGCTCACTAATCCCCATAAAATTCCGATGCGGCAGGAAGGGGAAGGAATTATAGATGTAAAATTGTTATCAGGCGGATTCAGGCGGATTGCTTCTGGTCCACTTCCTCTATCTCCTCCTCCTCCTTGTCACGCTATTCAGAATGATGCCTTCTGCACATAGAGAGCTTCGCGGTCTAGAAAGTGCTTTCCCCCTGTATTATCTTTAAGGCTGGGCAGAGGAGTGACCTGCCAGGGCTGTGACTCTGTGCCCTAAGCCTGCAGATCTCCTGGCTTCAGGACCCCTCGCTGCCATGGTTACTGGGTGCATGCCCTCAGTGGCAGCCATTCTCCTTCCCTTTGACACATGCATCTTGGGGTGCAGGCCTGTGGACATGCACACAGATACGGTTGTGCCTCATCCACAAGCCCGACATCAGTCTGCACTGCTGCGGGTCAGGACGTGGACCAAGGCGCCAAATGCCCCCAGCCCAGGTGTTCATGAAAATGTAAGCCACATGGGAATTTATGAATATTGTGAGCATGAGGGTGGCAGTCTACTGGACCTTGCTGGTTTGTGTTATGAGGCCCGGGGATAATTTTAATTAGACATTAAAGGTTCCTCACTTGCCACCTAAGTGATACTATTGTTTATTGATTCATAATTCCATAATACATATTGAGTACATATTACACAGCAGAAAGTATTTTACACATGAAGAGTGGGGAGATATCAGCGTACAATATAGACATAGCTGCCCTCACACAGCTTACATTCTCCTTATTTGAAAGAAATCTCAAGTTGCCTACACAAGTGTCATACTGTTTGATGCCAATAAGTTTGACAGTTTGAATAAAATGGCCCAACTTCCTTGAAAATCACGGTTTACCAAAACTGACATGTATGAAAAAGAAAACCAAATAGTCTAATAACTGTTAAAGAAATTAAACCTGACAATAAAATCCTTCTCAGAAACAAACAAACCAAAAAAGGTCTCAGTGTTTGCAGGGCCCTTCTCTGCCAACATTCAGGTACACAGAAGGATGACAAGCCAGGCTGCTCTAGGGACATCACACTGCATGTAGGGACCCAGACACCCATGTCTGATGGCATTCTGGCTGGCTCCAAAATAGAAGTGAAAAGAATAGCTTGGGTTTACTGCACACCTACTATGCGTATAGCTGCCAGGCCCTTCATACCGTATGATAGTGTATGCTTCACAATTCTCCCAAAAGACAAATAGTGGTACCCAGTTAGGGATGCTAGAAGCAAGGCTCAGAGATGATCAGCATTTTCTTGAGGCAGAGCTGGGATTCAATCCCAGGAAGTTTGACTCTAGATTCTTATTTTTATTATCTATCAATATAAGAATTTTTCAGGTCAGGAATTCAGATAGAGGTCGGTGGTAGATGTGGCATGGATCAAGGCTCCCCAGGACAGCGGGTGAGTCAGAGTGGCCAAGTGGCCTCACTCTGCTGCCTGGTACCTGGGTAGGGCCGGCTGCAGGCTGGGCTCATCTCTCCCATCCTGTAGTTTCAGGGACGCTCCATGTGCTCTCTCTTGCAGGCGAGTTGGACTTACGTGGCTGCTAAGGTCACAAAGGGACCAAGGAGGAAGCAGCTTGGGCTCTGAAAGGCAAGGCCCAGCACAGGCAAAGTGTTACTTCCATTACACTCTTTTCGCCACATTAGTCACAGCCCAGCCCAGATCCAAGGGGTGGGGTGGAAGGGGCTCCATCCCTCCTCTGGATAAGTGTCCAAGTACTTGCTGCCATACCTAAGCCACCACAAGTGATAGCAAACCCACAAATTGTACATGAGCCAAGACTGGGTGAGGCTGCCCCACTGGAACTACAAAGGGCTAACTGGCCTCTCACACTTTATTCTGCGGGAGATGGGGGGCAGGCCTGCCGGAAGGGGGCACACCAGAGCTCTGTAATAGCATCAGTAGTTCCTGTGCTATAGACTGGGGAACCTAGTGGGTATGAAAAATGACCATGCCAAAAAGCATTGGGCCTGATCTGGGCCACACCAAAAAATTATTTTAATACTAACTGCAAAACTCCTGTTAAGTTTTCTTCATAAATCATTCAACCAGTCATTGTCTGAGAAGGTAGAGGAAATGTGGTTTGATGAAATCCACCATTCAAGAAACAGATTAATTAGTACCACTCCATGGAGAAATTACGAACCTTCAGGAACTGTGAAATCCGTATCTCCATCTTGTACCTCTTGGCTTGCTCAATAATGAAAATGTTATCCAAGGTGGATCTTAGATACAATGCAAAATTTTAGCTGGTTCAATTCTTCTTCTTTTTCTGAAAATTCACCACTGTCCCTGGCCACAAGCGAGTCACTTAAAGTCTCTGTACCTCGGTTTCCCCTTCTGTAAAATGACTCAGTCTACATGACTTCAAAGCTCTTGCCTACATTTCTATGTTGGGAACTAATGCCAAATGACCTTTAAAAGGCAAATTCATGCAAAACCAGTCATCTTCTCCCTCATATATCTAACGAGTACTTTTCTTCACAAAGCATTTGTCCTCAAGGGACAACTCCCTGAGGATTTGAACTTCCTCCAGTTTTCAAGGCCAAGAACCCAGAGAATTCTATCAAATCCTCCCCAGAGGCCAGAGTCTGATCCCAATATTCCTCCTGTCTCCTGGAGATTTGACACAAAGAGCAGACTTTTCATTTTCAGTGTGCATCTGGGGTAAGGAGATTGAGTTTCAAAGGGACTCGCTGCACTGAAAACCCTCTATTTTGCTTCTGGGCCTGAGCACTTACTTCAGCTCCTCAGCACGTGCTAATTCTCTCATTACTGAGCCTGGTGTGAGGGCGGTGACATCCCAGGTCGGGATGCTCCCCACATCTTGAGAATGCCTGATTACAGAACAACAGTCCATCCATCTTCTCTGTAGTCTAGTCACCATCCCATCGCTCCAGTCCAGCCCACTTGGCCTGGCACTCAGCTGCCTGAATCAATCAATCAGGGGAGCAGAGAGCTGCCCTAATGGCCACATCATGACTGCTCGCCAAGCTCCACTGCTCACTTCTGGAAACCTCTGCCGCCTTGGATCCCAGCCACTTTAGTCCATTGCTATCCCCTTCTGCAGGTCCCAACTGAGGCTTTCAGCTTCCTGACCTAGCCACCTATTATCTATAAGACAAACTGCAATTCTAAAAGTTTCCTAAATAGGCCCAGGAGTTAACTGATCAGAGAGGTTAAGGAATCTATCCTATGTTTAGCCATTGACTCTGGGAAGGCAAGAGCCAGGACACCCATCAGTCACATTTTCAGGATGGCTGAGTTGGGAGGACCCTCTTCAGGTCTAAAGGGTGGGCAGAGGGTAGAAGATAGCAGCACTTAGGTTATACAGGCCTGTGGGCACCCATCTCTCTCAATCTCAGGGCAAAGTAGTGTGCATACCACAGAATACCCACATGGCAAGAATGGGATGGCAACGAGGGGCCGGCTGACTACAGGCCAGCCAGGCCTATTCCCTCCAATCTTCCCAGATTGGACAGGTGTGTGCCATGCCCACCACTTCCTTGATTAAGCTTCTGTCTGTCCAATTCAAGCAACTCCTCGAACGTTGTCAGATTGGCCCCTGCCCTTGCTGACATGTACCCTTTAGCTATAATATGGGTGTGAAGCTCTGGTCCTCCAGCGTCAGGGGCCTCCTCTGCCTTCCCTACCCACGGATAGGCTCTGAGGTGTCAGGAGTGGTTTCTCACCTCTCTGCCCCCTGTGTTTTACCCAGATCCTGGGTGAAACAGGGCAGGCGGCCACTTGGGAATACTCAGTAGATGGTATATAGAATGAGCGAATAGATAAGAGCTTGGTAGGTGGATAGAAGGATGGATGGAGTAATAGATAGATCGATGTCAGCTCCTAGGGGGATTTCTGTACATTTCTGCCCCTCTTTGTTTCAAACCTGTGGACTTGGCCAGACCAGACACTTTATCAAGTCGTATGAGCCACCCTCTAGGGAGCAAATTTCTCTACAGTGCTGGCATGTTACAGAAAGGCCTCCACATAGGTCAGTCTTCTGACCCTACAAAAAAGCTCATTTTCTTTGCAGTGGTCTAACTCATGCATCGTGCAAGGATGTCTGTGGTGGCAGCAGATACTGAATAGTATCTCAAGGCCAATGGACAGCAGGTGTCCAGCCTGCCCAGCCCTTCCCAGCAACAGGAAGCAGACCTGTGCAAATGGGTGCAAGAAGGGCCATGCTGGTGAGCAGGAGGGTGCTAGTGGGGTTCCGTGCCCAAACATAGAATGTGCTGGATTTCAGCCTCCTTCTCTAATTACCTGAGCATGTGTTCCCCAGGTTGTACTTTAGGAATAAAACACTCCCTGATTAAAGGTAATTCATTTTGCCAAACTCCATTTACCATTGCATGTAATTATTGTAAATACTGGCTCAGAATAAGAGAATGTTCCCCTTTCTCTATGCAAGTCTAGCTTCTCCCTCTGTGGAAGTAAGCACCAAAATCCCAACCCTATGGGTGAAAACCCCTCCCTCTCAGTGGGCCCCATGAGGAGAAACCAGATCCTAAGTAGAGTGACGGCCGGTTTCCGTGCAGCCTCTCCAAGGAGAGATCAATATGGGAGAATAGGGGGACTGGGCACAGCCCATGCCCATCCCGGTGGGCAGCAAAACCTCAGGCTCTGGCCACGGGGCTCCAAACCCCCGTATGGTTAGAAGTGTGAGATCAGAATGTAGCTGCAGTGGAAGCGAGTCTGGAGCTGACACTGGAAATGGCTGTGAACTGGCAGCAGGAGGGATGCGCCTGCAGGAGGGTCACTCCAGCCAAACAGTGGGCGGGCACCTTGCATCCTTCTCAGCCCTTGATCTTTAAGGGCTCTCTGTGTCCTTCTTTACTCCACACAGTGGCCTGTTTGTCAGCCGTCCTCCTCCTTCCTCCTGGCTGTCTGCTCTACTCAGGTCCTACCGGCAGGGTCATCCTACAGGGTCCACTCCCAGAGTGGCTTCAAAAGGCTCCCAGGTGATGAAATGCTACACTTACAAGTTAGCTGCAGGACTGGGGCCCCCACCAACTTGCCCATCCATAGGTCCCCATCTGTGAACCTTAGAAGGAGCCCGCTCTCAGGAGCCTCAACAGCTTCCTTGGCAAGGCCCCACCGGTACAGACATGTGGCAGGACTTGTCCATGGCTATGACCAAGTCTTGGAACCAAGCCCTTCTAGGCACTAAAGTACAAGAAGATTTGTCCATCAATTCACCACAATCCACCTATCTAGTTTCCTGCACAGGTTTTTAGCTTCCATCCTCCCCCAGGCAGACAGCACTTGCCCCTCACAGCACTCAACTGTTTACAGAGGCACAGTCAAGAGCCTGCAGCCTCATGCGCAATTCCCAGATCCAGCCTTCTGTGCTGTACAACACCTTCCCTGGTGAGATGCCCCCAGCAGCCCTGGCCGCACTTCGAAGTCTGCCTGCCCCTTGCCCTCCCCAAACGGGAGGTGCATATTTTATCTCCAGTGGACCATGAAGGTCTGAAGGAGGCAGGCTGATTTATCAGAGATATAACCATACAGTTGAAATTGTGTCAATATATCTTTCCATAGTGTATCCTGAAGGATGCCCCCTATTTCTCTGGTAAATCATATACATTTAAAATCTCCAAATGCCTAAATATATATTTATCCAGTAAATCAGCTCAGCCTTGAAGTGGCTCATTTCTTTCCTGCAGAAATACAGGATACAGTTGCTAACCTTGTTTTTCTTTCCTTCTCTGAGCTTAAAAAAAGAGAGAGAAGCAGAGAAATGAAATTCTGAATAATGAATGTTTAAATATTGACGAAGGTTTGACACTAATGGTGTGAGGGAGAGCGTGCAGCACAATAGCGCTTCTGCAGCAGAGTCTACAAAGGGAGGTATTTTGCTAGAACCTCTGGGGCCCCTTCTAGCAACAAAATACTCTGAATCTGTGACACAGTAATGAGCATTCAGGGGCCAGGACAGAGGTACACCAGACTTGGATGGAGCCTTCCTATGCAACAGGAAATAGCTGATTTATCAGCCTTCATTTCTTGATTCCCTCTCTCAACCTATTTGCAAACAATTTATACAGAAACTGCAGTTGCTACTTTTTTAAGGATACAACCCTGAATATCCTTAAAAAGCACTCTTGCTATCTCCCATCTTCCTAGGAGGATGTGAGAATTCTTTATGCAGAGGACTTACCTGGTGCACAGCAGGTTCTCAATCAACCCTCCACACCCTTGGACACATGTTTTTCACAGCTACATGCCCTGAGAGCCTGGAACATTTTTCCACTTCAGAGTCAGGAAGACGGAGTCAACATACCAGAAAGAGCAGCTGCCTATGTCTACTGCAGGGCCAGGCTAACCAGCTGGTTCTAGAGACTCTAGTAGCTGTAAAGAGGGAGGACGTGGGTCCCCAAAGGATCCTCCATGCAAAGTGTATGTCACCCTGTCTTCAAGACACAGAGGGCCTGAGCTCTCTGAGACTATCTATCCCTCTACTTTTAAGCCAAACCCATTGTAATTATTCCAGAATCTACCGTGATTGCCACACTGGCAGTTAAGGAATTGCCTACCACTATCTTATCCCATCACAAACTGAATCCTGCACTGATGTCCGCAGCTCTTATTCCTTCCTGGTAGTTGCTTCAGGGTCCTCTTCCCTGCTTGCTAAGCTAGTCAGGGTCTTCAAGCAGATGGATGAATGACTTCTACATTCAAATCTCTGACTCAAATACATGTTTCTCTTTGCTACCCCTAGAGGCCCATTAAAATGACAATAAAGAATATAAAAGTTGCAAACTCCCTATGCTCAAAGAGCATCAGGAAAGAGACTCAGCACAGTAGAGGTCCGCATACATTTCTGGAAGGAGGAATAGACACCACTTTGAGGAATGCCAGCAATGTCCATATCTTAAAGCTGCTTTGTCATTAGAACTCCTCAAAGGCACAGCTCTGGGAGTGAGGAGGATGGGGGATAGAGCCAGGAGATGCTGTGCCCAAACAAACAAATTTTATTTACTAATTCGATGACTAGAGAAAGCTTCTCCTGAGAAACTGGATTCTGACCCCAGTGAGTTGTTCATCTTGCCACCTGACCACCCAACAGTGGCATCCACCTGTCCATTAATAAGCCCCAGCCACTTACATAGCATCTCTGATCTGATCATCCTCCCCACTTTGCAATAAAATATGAATAGATGACCTGGGTTCTCAGATGCAGTTCTGGAAATGAGCTATCTTAGATAGCAAAACCTGTAAACAGAAAGCAGATCCAGAGGGAAAAAAAGAACAAAGCAGATAACTGAAGGAAATATGTAAAACTAAAATAAGTATCCTCAGAGAGATGGGATGATAATTATATTCATGAAAGAAGAACAGGTTACTATCAAAAGAAATGTCTTAGAAAATAAATTAAAATCCCATATAAAAACAAATTAGTAAAACAGTTGTATTAAAGTTTTTTCTCCTACAAAGAACAATAAGAAAATCAAAAAATAGAAAATAGTAAAGAGATTTTTTTTAATTAGATATTTCATCTGGGAGGTCTCATAGCTGAGTAACAAGACTCTAGAAAAGGGAACTGATAAAATGGATAGAAATAAGTTATCCAAAAAGCAATACAAATTTTCATCAGCACAAAGTATATCAGACTCCAGACCAAACACTCATGTCATCCTTAGGTAATGAGTATTAGAAGAGGGAGAAGAGGAGAAGGAGAAGAGAAACAATGAAAGCATAAAGTTGCAGAATTTCATAAATAAAAGGACTTAAAAGTTTCTATTGAAGGAAATCAAATCAAACCAAAGTAAACACAAAATAAAAGCAATCAAAATGTCATTGGACATCCTCACGGCAGCATTGACAAGTAGAAGCCAAATGGAAGTCTCCAAATTTTGGAGGACAAATGATCTTTTACTTAGAATTCATACACACCAATCAACCAAGTGTAAAAATAGAATAATGGTCTTTTCAGGCAGATGAGGATATAAACCATTCACCTCCCAAGTAGACTTGGGATAAACTCAAGCTAATGGAGGAAGTAAACCATCTTTGGATGAAGGCCTAAGACTAGGAAACAGAGGAAGCAGCATATAGAAGTGGCACAGGAAAGTCCCAGGACATGCCACTGTCCAGGAAGATTGAATTGGGAGAACCGAGAACTTCAGGAAGGACCTGGGAAATCAACAAAACTATCTGAGCATTTAGAAAATAATATTGGTTATTATTGAACAGATTTGAGTTTAGAAATTATTAATCCCCAAATTCATAAAACAAATCAGAGAAAGACAATTGTCATATAACTTAAGTTGGCTTGGCTTTGAAAAATAATTGCAATAGATTTAAGAATCTGAATACGATTATGGATTTAACCAAAAAGTTGTAAATATATATCAGCAAAGTAATTACACATTCTATATTACACATATGTAGATATCCAAAAATCATATACATAAAACCAAAACATAGATGTGTAACAGATATAGTGACAGGTAGATAGATATCAGCAAAATAAGAGAACAGGAAAAATATAAAAAAGTATAAGAGTCAAATTCTCAGCAACCACACAGGGAAGTCAAAAGAGGATGTCTAAACTGATGCCAAGAGATAACATCGTAAGCGTATAACTCAAAAAATGAAGGATGAAGATAAAAAGTGTTAGGAGAAAGGTTGGGGTGGGGAAGGTGGGCAGGAGACCAATATTTTTCATTTCGGTACTCCTTGATTTTTTTCAGTCTATTACTTCAATGAAAATAAAAATTAATTTTAAAATGAAAAGCTACCATTCCCACAAGTGGGCCCACTGCAACACGAAAAAAGAAGGTGCTAGACAATCCCCCCCAATGCAGGATGGAGGGAGGCCAGATGAAATGTGAGCCCCCAGCCGCACGCTCTGCTCTGGCTGGGAACGGAAACACGTTTAAATTCTGGCGATGTCCACCCGTGTTTCTAAACCATGTAGTTGAAAGGTTTCAAAGAAGGTGGCTCTAGCAGATTAGTTGGAACTTTCCCTCTCTGGGATTAAAACAGAAGAAGTAAAAGTCATATTTTCACAACTAGAGCCACACTAGGGCCCTGTTTTCATTCCACCACACAGTTTGTGACATGAAAATAAACAATACTGGAAAGGAGGTGTTTCTATATTTTTCCCGAGTCTCTTGAGATGAAGTTGGGCAAAGGGTATGCAGCCAAACTGTTTTCACACCATGCCTCGACTGCGTCTCACACTTCTTTGCATTTAGAGGGGATTTTCATCACTTCCTGGTTTTAGAATTGACGAGGTGTAAACTGCAAGCTGATAGCTCAGCTCAGCCGTCATTGCTGCGTGTGGCCTGAACCCAGGGCTGGTGAGTGGGGAAGAGCTGACCACATGCGTGTCAGGTTGCAGAGGGGCCTCTTTCGGGATGGTCCAAAACAAACCACTTCACTGGGCATCCCCAATGACAGTCCGAACCCCAGATACATTCACCTGAAACACTACAGTACACAGCAAAAACAATTCCCCTAAGAAACAGAAATTATATTTTAAAGCGTTTGAGTATAAAAAATGCACAGGGTAAGAAAATTCGCAATGAGGGAAAATGGTGTAAGATCGTGGCTGCCCGGCAATGCCTGATACAGCTCCTGTCGGATTCCCAGGAAAATAAAATACCCATAAAATACCAGCAAAAACTTCCAGTACAACCTCAAAAGCCCCGTATGCACTATAACTGGACATGGTATTAAAACCCTCAGGGATTTCCACCAATTATAAAATAAAGCCTTGCGGGGTGGAACTGATGAACATAAACTGAGGCACACAAATGCCTTTCAGCCTGACACAGAGCCAAACGGAAATAAGATCAGAGAATGTTCTGTGGCTGTCTCTGAGTTTGGAACACAAAACAGCTAGTCAGGCTGCACTCTGTCGCGCTGATTCTCAACAGGAGGCAATCCTCCTACCCCTAGGAGATACTTCACACTTTCTGGAGACATTTTTGGCTGTCACAGCTTGAGGGGAGAGGTGCTACGGCATCCAGTGGGCAGAGGTCAGGGACGCGGCTTAACCCTACAAGGCGCAGGACAGCCCCACACAACAAGGAACGATTGAAACCAAAATGTCAATAACGCTGAGGAAGAGAAAAGCTGCTGGACTGTACGGGAGATGTATTTTAAGGCAATAAGAGCGCCTGTTTCTCCAGCTCACTGAACATATTAATCTTTGGTCTAGTCACTTTCTCTTTAACACACACACATACACACACAACTTAATACATTTTACTATGTTACGTTGGAAGGCCCTAATACTGTTATCTGAAAGGACTTTAAAAAAGTCATCAAGTATTCAGACAGGAGAAAAAGCAAAACAAGAAACCAGGTAGCCAGTGAAGGACTGGCCTTACATCACCTCTGCAATACAGAGGCCAGAACAGAGGACACTGGACACTAGCTATGGAGTTTTGCAAAAAATGCTGGTGGCCCAAACATTTGATACTCAGTCAACACACTGTTTAAATGTGGACCACTAAAGACATTTTAAAATATGCAGGAACTCTAAAATTATGAGATGCGTCATTTTAGAAAAAGGTAATACTTGAAAACATACTCCCCCCTATGAAGAATTCAAGCATGGGGAAGCTGGAGGTGACTGATAAAACCTACTTAAATGTAAAGCTCTCTATATTGTTATTGTAAATAATGAGAAGGAGAGAATATAACAACACAAGTAATAGAAATCTCAGGGAGGCTGAAGTGGGAGGATTACTTGAGGCCAGGAATTCCTGGGTAGCCTGGGCAACATAGCAAGACCCTATCTTTAAAGAAAAGTGAAAAACTAGTTAGACTTGGTGGCATGCTCCTGTAGTCCCAGAAGGCTGAGTAGCTTGGGATGGCATGATCCCAAGAGTCAGAGGCTAAGGTGAGCTCAGCCTGTTCTCCAGCCTGGGTGACAGAGAAAGATCAGGTTTCTAGAAAGAGAAAGAAAGAGAAGGAGAGAAAGAGAGAACGACAGAGAGAGGAAGAGGAGTTACAACCATAGACACAGTGTTTCCATCAGTTTAAAAACTCCTCTGTAAAGCACTGTGATAATGAATCAGAAAATCTCAACAAATTGAACAGTTTTTCTGGAAAATGCAAATTGTCAAAGTGGACACAGGGAAAAATAAAAACCTTAAGAGATCAATTATGAGGGTAAAATTAACAAACTACCAAAGGTTACATCAGGGAAAGATTTCAAGACTAAATAGTTCTACATGTAGGTTTTCTCAAACTTTTAAGAAACAGATAATGCCAAGCTGTATTAACTGCCTCATGTATTAAAAAATATAAAACTCTATGTAATTTGTTTCATGAAGCTAGTAAAAATCTTATACCAAAATATGCCAGTGTAACTAAAATATAACTAAAAAGAGAGAAGTTTACATATCAATACAGACACGAACATTTAAACAAAAGCATTTTGAATTAAACATTCAAAATGACCACCTAAGATTACCTAAAATTGAAAATATACTATTATATATTTTTATTAACATTAAAACCTTATGTAAGTTGGTCAAAAAGGAAACAAAATTCTTATTTCAAAACATATATCTTCTTTACTATTTGTCAAGTAAATACGTATTATTTTTCTTCACAGTTTTCTACTTTAAACCTACACAATTCTTAATGCCGAAACAACTAAAAGCAGTTTCATTAAAATGAGGGAGAAATGAACTTGTTCCCTTTCCCTAATGCTTTATAATTTTCTGAAAGATCAGGTCAAGGCAACAAGAAATGAAACAGAAATTAGAGATGTAACTATTGGAAAGGAAGACGTACAGAACCATTGCTTTGGACAGTGTGATTAGAGACGTAGAAATTGCAAAGGAAACAACTGGAAAAAAATCCTATAATTAGAAAAGAGAGTTCAGAAAAGTAGACCATTTCAGAGGAAGAAAAAAAAAAAACAGCTTTCTCTAATACCAGAAATAGCCAGCTTTAAAAACCTCCTCACAACAGCAACAGAAAAATAGCAAAAGCAATCAAAGACATCAGACAAGCCCTGAGTTGTCGTGCAGAAATAAAGAACATTAAAAAACATAATAAAATACACAAAATAATATTTGACAAAATGAGAGACATGTTTCTAGCTGGAAGACTGAACATAATCAATTTCCAAATTATGTATAATTTTAAAACACAACCAATAAATTACCAGTAGCTGTTTGGTGGTAGGAAAAAGACCTGGTTAAAAAGCAGAGAAACTTGACAAAATTATTTCAGTAAAATGAATGGGCAAGGGAATTAAGAAAGTCAGTAAAAAGAATAATCAAGAGAGGCAACTTGTCTAACCAGATTGGACCTTATTTTATAACTGCTACAATTAGAAAACACAGCACTGGTACAATCATAGATAAACAAAGCACTGTAACAGAAGAGTCTCGAAATAGACCCAAGTACATTTAAGAACTTAATAAATTACAAAGGAAGCAGTAACAGTCAATGGGCTAGAATTGCACTAGGACAACTGACAGGGACAAAAATTAAATTAGAGATTCACTCTATTACTACTTACTGAAATACATGCCAGGTGGATTAGAAAGTTAGTGCAAAAACTAAAGCCATTTAAAATGGGACTATATCCATATAGACTTTGAGATTTAATTATTCTAATGTTTTAACAAAGCAATTAAAAATTAGCAGAAAATACAGTTGTAGATGTAACTGAAGGACATCCTAAGGACATAAAAACCTTGAGAGAAGGGGTAGATCATGAAAGGAAAGCTCAAAACATTCAGTACATGAAAATTTAAAACTTCTGCTATTAAAAAACGTAAGAAACTTAATGGCAAATTGAGGTACTAAGACATGCTACCGCCTTCAAATCATTATGGTAAGCAAAAGACATCAGTTGTTAAGAGGCCACGTATTGCAATATTCCATTTATGTGAAATGTCCAGAATCAAATCCACAGAGACCAGAAGTAGATTAGTCAATGCCAGGGGTGCAGGGAGGGGTGTTGAGGTGAAATGGGGCATGGCTAGTAATGGACAAGGCTTTCTTCCGGGATGATGAAACTATTCTAAAATTGGTTGTAGTGATGGTTGTAAACTCTACAAATATACTCAAACCC
Source organism: Galagoides demidoff (assembly GCA_963574575.1). Taxonomy (NCBI): domain Eukaryota; kingdom Metazoa; phylum Chordata; class Mammalia; order Primates; family Galagidae; genus Galagoides; species Galagoides demidoff. The sequence continues at coordinate 40,232 of CAUYQV010142006.1, forward strand.
ACTGAATTATACACTTTAATTGGGTGAATTCATATGCTATGTGAATTATATGTCAACAAGGCTGTTATAAAAAAAATTAATGGCAGGTAACCAACTGGAAGAAAAACTATAACATATTTGACTAGGAAAATCTTAGTAACTTTGATATATAAGGAACATTCAAAAATAATAATTAAAACACTGACACCTCTTTGGAAAACTGGGCCAAATCAATGAACAGACAATAAATTAAGGAAAGCATTGTTCTACTAAGTTAGCAGAGGTTTAAGAATCAGTAATGCTTGATGTGGATGGAAATGCCAGGACAAGGACACTCTTGGCTACTGTGGCAAAGTCTTCATCTGGAGACCCTCCTAGGAAGCAACGTAGCAACAGGCATCCAGACTCATCACCAAACTCATACACCCTTAGAAATCAGTTCTAAAGAAATGTGCACAAAAGTGCCCAAGGGTTTATGTATGAGATTGTTCACAGCCTCATGATTTCTGGATACTGTTAATATCCACAAATTAGAAAGAACATAAATGCTCAAAAAGAGGGAAATGGTTAAATAAATTATGCATCAACCACAAGACTGAATATTATGCAGCCATTAAAAATGATGTTTTCAAATAAATTTAATGACAGGGAAAATGATCACAATGTAATGTTCAGTGGGTGAGGGATATAAAGCTGCTTACAATATGATCCCATACACACACAGAGCTAAAATGTTATCAAAGAAATCTATCAAAGGGCTGACAGAAATTATCTAGAGGTGGCATTCTGGTGACTTCCACACTTTCTTTACATTTCTTATATCTTCTGTGTTTTCTACAATAGGACTATTTTATTTGTGATTGGAAAAGAAAAATATATTAAATATTTTCCTGAAATATTCACCTCCAGACAAGTGTTTGGCCAGAAGAGATGAATCACTGTAATGCTACTCCTTTAAAGGCTCCCGTCAACCCTGCACACGCACTCCCCTCCCTTTGCCCCCGAGTCCTTTGGACCCTGACGAAGGGCCCCCCACCCATATGCTCCAGCTCATCTAAGTTTCTTATTCCTGGGGAAGGGGCTGAGTCTCTCAAAGAATAATAAAGCTGACAACACTGATAAAACTGAAGGCTGAAGTTCTTTTTGTTCAAAGAGGTAATTATTCTAATAAGGAGCACTTTTAAGACTAATGAACCTTTAGAACCTAGTGGAAAGAATGCCCTCATGGTGGGATTTTAGGCCTCTGGAAGAAGTAGGTAGGAATGTTGCTCAGCCCACAAGCCCACTACTGTGGGGACAGCCACCCCTTGGGCATGGGGTCTCCTGGCATTGCCCAGTGCGGCACGTGGAGCTTCACTTGGTGGCTGCGAAGGCCAAGCCTGCGGAAGCAAAGGTCACTCTGGACACACAGTGCTCACAGGCAGACCTCCTTGATGCTGCTTGCTCTTGTCCCTGTCCTCTCTGCCACCAACCTTTCCAAGGCACAGCATCAGCTTGGCATTTCTATTCCTCGGTCTCCATCAGCTAGCCATGCTCATTCCTGTCCAGCACTGAGGAGTAAATGTCACCATCACACAAAGCCCATGTGCAATCCCTGTCACACAGGGGTCACTTGAGAAATGTTAAGAAATTGGTCTGTAGAGGAAATGAGCCTTGCATTCTTCAGCAGCTACAGTGCCAGGCTATGTGTCCCCCAAAAGAAGGAGGTGAGGCTCACAGATGGAACCGTCACAGACCGAAGTGGGACAGGAATGATCACAGCACAGCTTTCAAGAATCTGCTAAATCTGTTCAAAGAAGTAAAACTGCTGTGAAGCAGGGGGTCCTGGGGAGGCTTCATGGAGGAGGTCAGCGAGTCCTTTAAGGAGGGGCATTCTTGGGAAGAGAGGGCAGAGCTGGGGAGGAAACCCATCCCAGGAGGGGCATCATATGGGCTATAGACCAAGTCCCCCCAAGCCCCCGTGAAAGGCCAGCCCTTGCTTAGCACCCCCATCATATTAGCCAAAGGGCCTTGCTAGCCACTCGAATTACCCCGAAGTACAAAGTACCGATCTTCCCCACGTCCTACCTAACTTAGACCCTGCCTAAGGTGGTTAAGCAGCACCTCCTACCTCCCGACTTCACCTTCTCATTCCTCCCTGGATCCCTCAGCACAGCCCACCTACAGGCCAGACACAGGGTATGCACCTGCCCCACAGCCATTCCATTAGCCATAGGGAAAGATCACAGTGGGGACCTTAGTGCATCTAGATGCATGAGGGCCTCTCCTGGGCCCATCCATCCATCCGTCCATTCATTCATTCAACACACACAGACTGAGTGACCACAGTAGGCCAGGCCACGAAACAGAGTGTATTCAGCCTCTAATTGAGACAGACAAAGGAAGAAGAAAAGCCCCATGCTGCTGAGGGTGACAGAGGCACTGAGCACAGGGGTGGCCAGCTCCGTAGGGAGGTGAGAGCTGGGTAAGAAAGGGATGGGCGGGGGCTCCATTAACCATGGGAGTTCCCCCTTGGTCCTCAGTGGCCCCACTCCCCAGCCCAGCTGAGGAGCTGTGGGGAGCAACAGCCACTCAGCACAGCCACATGCAGCCCGAGTTTGGGCCCCTGCCTATTCCACGTCAGAGGTTCCTGAGTTTAAGATTCATCAGAGGGCCCAGGCTGCCAGAGAAATCATGATTTATTCTCTCTCTCAGTCACACACACACACACTATTTGCAATCCTTTGTTCTCGGTTTCCTACACATTTAATTACGTTAGGATAAATCTGATTTCCCTCTTGGAAAATCTCTCTCTTATTTTCTTTTAATTTCCCTTTCTTTCACGATACATTTGACAAAGCTGGGAGAGACAACCAAGACAGATGCCCAGGTGGAAGGGACAGGATCGGGGAAGCCAGCCCAGCCTCAAGGCCCTGTGCTAAGCATGCCAGCTGCAGATTGGGAGAGAGGCCCTGTGCTTATATTTAATTCAATAACAAATACTCTCATAAAAAAAAAAAAAAAAAACTTATCTTCATTCTGGGAAGGAACAGTACTTCCCACCCTGCCTGAGGAAAAGTCTGCCAGTCATCCCTCTTCCTCCTCCGCCAGCTTCCTGGATACCAGGAAAGAAGGGAAGGGAGCTGTTTCAGGTGAGCCTAGGCCAGCAGGGGACCATGTGGAAGTCCCTGGGCTACATAAGCATTCCTGTCCAGAGTCCTGAGAATGAGCCTATGAGACACCCTTACGGAGAGACATCAAATGCATGGGATAGAGGCAATGCTTATCAGTGAAATTCCTATTTTGATCTTGAAAGAAGAGGAGGGGAAAGCTATTGAATTTCCCAGGCACATGGAGGAGCTGGAGTGCAGGGAGGAGGTTGCTGCCACAGGGGAGTCTGAGCCTGAGGAGCACAGGGCCAAGGCAAGGCAGGACGCTGGGCCTGATGCTGCCTATCTGGGCAGCACTGCATGGCCACAGAGAGCCCTGTCCAGCCCCAGCCCCATCACACCTCCCTTTCCACACCAACTGACGGCAATCTGCCCTCCTTGTGCACTGGTCAGAATGGGGGTGGTTGAGGTTATTAGTATCGTCATTCCACATGGGTCAGTCACTTGTTCCCTTCTCCAATGTCTCCCAGGGCCCCCTTTACACTTAGAAGGTACCTAAACTTCAGCCCAAGCTGGCTCTGCCACAGAGGTTGTTTATTGGCAAATGGTAAATAAGAAGAAAGTCTGAAACCATCAAACCCACTGACTCAGATCCTTGGGTGAAACCACACCCACACGCTATTTCACGTGCTGTTATTTGCATATCTGTGTTTACTGGTAAAGTGGGTCTGCTGCTGCAGGTACTTCAGTGTGATGCACGCCTCCTTTCCTTCTTATACACTCTCGAGCTGTGATTTCACAGCAGATGTGACACCCCATCACTTCAGAGGGAAGGTACTTCAGTTTCCCAAATCTTCCCAACATTTGTGATTGTGTCGCATAGAAGAGCTACTTGTCACCATTTGTCAAAAAAGAAAGTTGAGAGTAACATCTAAGTTCCAGAGACTACTCAGCTCCTGCTGCTCCTGGGACCTCTCTCAACCTCACCCCCGGCACTGCGCACCACCAGCCTGTCTCAGCCTCACCCCAGCACTGCGCACCACCAGCCTGTCTCAACCTCACACCCCAGCACTGTGGACCACCAGCCTGTCTCAGCCTCACGCCAAGCACTGCACACCACCAGCCTGTCTCAGCCTCACCCCCCAGCACTACGTACCACCAGCCTGTCTCAACCTCACCCCCGGTACTGTGCACCACCAGCCTGTCTCAGCCTCACCCCAGGCACTGCACACCACCAGCCTGTCTCGACCTCAACCCCAGCACTATGTACCACCAGCCTGTCTCAACCTCACACCCCAGCACTATGTACCACCAGCCTGTCTCAACCTTACCCCCCAGCACTGCGCACCACCAGCCTGTCAGCCTCACCCCCCAGCACTGTGTACCACCAGCCTGTCTCAGCCTCACTCCCGGCACTGTGTACCACCAGCCTGTCTCAACCTCACCCCCCCAGCACTGCGCACCACCAGGCTGTCTCAACCTCACCCCCCGGCACTGCACACCACCAGCTTGTCTCAGCCTCACCCGCAGCACTGCGCACCACCAGCCTGTCTCAGCCTCACTCCCCAGGAACTGCATACCACCAGCCTGTGCTCCTGCATGATCTTTGTCCCCGCCAAGATCTTCCCACCTCAGGGCCTTTGTTCCTGCTGAGCCTTCGGCCTGGGGCACATGCATCTGCACACAGCTGGCTCCTCATCTCAGCTGTCCCCTCTCCAGACAGTCCCTCCCAGACTGCCCATCCAAAGCAGCCCAACCCTACATGGCCTCTCTCCCATGTTTGTTAAAAACTTCCCTAGGCTGTTCTCAAGTGCAGTCAGGATAAAATATCAGCACTTTAAGACATGTGCCACCTTTCCACAGTCAGCAGATCTCCACCTACCCTTAGGGCATACCAAAGGTCACTAGGTCAGTGGTATACAACCAGAAAATCTGAGGCTCCCAGGGAACAAGCTTCCATCTGGGGACATCTGGGATGTGAAGCGGGCACCAAACAGCACCAAGAACAGCATAGAAACTGGAGGCCAGAGCCGCAGTTCTGCCCAGAGGGATGCAGACACCTCCATCATCGAAGGGTAAGCGGGCAGTTGCTGGAATGGCCACGCATATGGGGAGTTCCCAACACCACCCCCAGCACACACACCCACAGCCCAGGGTCCCTTTGCTGCTAAAGAGAGGAGGTTAATCTGTGATTGGCTGAGACCAGCATTCTCTCCCTCCTGAGGTCTATTAAATAAGAAGAAAAGAAAAGAAAACTAGAAAGCAAAAACTGGAAGAAATAGCTATAATGACCCCTAAAGACTGGGTGATTTATGCCTACATGAAAGCCAGCTCCAGGTGGGCTGTCACTGCAGAATGCCAGGGCCTTGCTGGGACACTCCACAAAGGCCTGCCAGGCACCTGCTTTGTGAATGAGACATGCTTCTGCTAGGCAGGCAGGCTTCAAAATGTGATGCATTTGGAGGGGTGCCCTGGAAGCTGGACAGACATGTCTCCTCCACTAGTCCGGAACTTCCACAAGGGCATGTTTTTCTCAGGTTTAGCATATTACCTGCCACCAGCACATACTCAGATGAAACAAGAATAGGCATTTCTCTGTCCACTCAAATGGTCTTCCTGGTGGAAGCAGCCTTCCTCTAGGAAATCCCCGGCTGCCTCAAAACTCAGAGTCACTCTTGTATGAGTTGGGATCGCTGGCTACAAGCAACAGAAATTGCAAATAAAAGAATCAGCAAAGGAAGGCTGCCTTTTGAAAAGCTATAAAGAAATTCTCAGAATCAAGGCAGGCTGGGGCACAGAACCTGGGCCACGTCACAGTGACAGTGTGGACCTGGCTGATTTCCCCAATGGCCCTGCTGCCCATGCCAACCCTCCAAACACTTGATGAATATGCATCAGCTACGATAATGCTGCAGCAAATGCCCTAACTCTGCCTCAATCTGTGCGTCTCTCTCTCTCTCAAGAGTCAAAACTTCAGTCAGAAGCATCCAGTTAGCTGAGCTAAGATCAGGTGCCCATGCCCTAGACTCCTAGAAGTAGGTAGGAAAACCATCTGGGCCCTCAGATATCCTGACACTCAAAGCAGACCTCCCCCACCCCGCCTCCACCTGTCCCTCCCGGAGAGCCTCATCCCTTCTGCCTTCCCCCTGAAGCAGTGTGTAGATTCTGGGTAATTTCCTACACTGTCACTAGACATAGGGCCACAAAAACACAGAATCACATCTTCTACCTCCGGAGTGACTTACTCCATCAGAGTTTTTTAAAGCACCCAAGTTTAAGCAGGAATGAGCTCTCTCGCTTCATGTACAACCGAGTCAGTTTTATATTCTAGTGTTTACAATGTGCTAAATCCACAGCCAGGAGGAAATAGTGCTGCAGTTGTAACTCTGGCCACTGGTTACCAAGGAAGGTTGGAGACACTCTCTTAGCAGAGATGTTTGGAAATAAGATAAGCACCCTTCTAGAGCTAAGTTGGGCCTGGGTTGGGGAAGGGGTGATTGCAACCTTGGCTACAGGCAGAGGGCTAGAAAAATTTATCTCTCTTTCCTAATACAGCATGACCCCAGGGTTCTCAGTCCAATGGCCGACATGTCCTCTTCCTCTCCCCCTCCCTGCTTTCACCTTAGAGTCTATCCTGCCAGTGCTCTCAGAAGTGTCCTCTGACACATGGACTCCTCAGTATGCAGCGGGTCAGGCTGCTACCTCCCAGGGCCTGCAATCTGCTCATTTCCCATTCTCAGGCAGGCAGTGGCTGATAGCACAGCTGCCCCAGTGAGAGGTGAGCGGGCGAGAACACTGCAGGGTAGACCACACAATTGCGGTGCCACGGGCCAAGCCTCCCTTCACCACTCAGTCTCATGATACCTGTTACTAAGGTCCCAAACAGTGGGGTTGTTGCCATTTTTCATGTTTTGGTATATAAATAAGGTAGGCAAGTGACTGCCCTCCTGTGCTCTCAGCTTTCCCTTCTGACAAACGGAAATGACTCGTACCCTGTTCCAGCCAATCATAAATCGATGATTTGGGAGGTTGAGAGGGCCTCATTCTGATGTGCTCAGGCACCACATCTATTATGATGTCATGGCTTGAAAATGAACTCAAGAAAAGAGGTTTTGGTCATCTTGAAACACTTCCAGCCAACAGTCTCTGTTTGTGCACAGCTGTGCACTAATAGCACACGAATGGTGGGCGTATGTGGGTTTCACCTGAGGATCCGGTCAGTGGCTCAGTGGGTTCTGACTTTCTCCTCACTCATCATTTGCCAATAACACAGCCTTGGCAGAGAAACAAGCTGAGACGCTTGAGGTGACATTTATTCCCCCTCTAAGGGAATGGGCCTGGGGGACCCTCATAGGACTGACATGGCTGCAAGAGACAGGGCAGTGGGGACAGAGAGCCAGATACCTGTTGCCATGTGTCCCTGTTACTAGCCATGTTAACTGGGGAGATGGGTGATAAAATACAAAGATTAATACAACAAATTGAACCACCTCCTGGACTCGGCCAGGACAGACAGGTAAAAGAAAATGATGTTTTCTGAAGCTATAATATTTCTTCCTTCATATCTTGAGCTAAATGTCTGAGGGAAAGGGGATTTTTCTTATTTTAATTGGTGATACACATTTATGAACATTCCAGAAAAAATAATCAGTGGAGGATGTTCTACGTGAGTACCTACAAGTCAGCCATTGGTAACGGGTCACTTCACCCAGTGCCACTTAGCACTGCAGCCATGAAGCCCATCTCGGAGGGCTGTGGCCTGGCCTGCTGGGCACACACAATCTACTGAGTCAGGGCAACCAAATTGGAACAATAGCCAACAGTGTTGAAGCCTCAGGAGCAAATATGTTTGAGAAAAGAGGCTTTGGTCACCTTGAAACATTTCCAGGCAACAGTCTCTGTTCTCCAGTAAAACATAAGAAGTATGAGCACCAGACTGGACACTAAAGGGCAGCCCATACAGTAACAGTGCCAAGCTCCTGGGGGCTAAGCGAGGGCTACTCTGTCCAGGAGAATTGAAGGCCCCATTGCCCAGGCATTGCTCAGTGGTACTGAAGGTTTACCTTTCACTTTCTAGAGATCATTGATTCCTTGTGGACAAGACCCCTGCAGATGAATTGCTGCCTCCTGACAGAGTGGTCTCTCACTAAGAACATAGAAAACTCTGGCAGGCTATCCCATGCAGGGAATTAACTAAGAGGAAAGAACATGAAAATCAAGTTGAAGTCATCTCATCCACTGAAAGATATTTGGAATGCATTGTCAGGACACGGGTTTTCTATACGTCACCCTCTTGAAACCCATCAAAACAGGGGATGGGAAGAAAGAGAAGAAAAATCAGTCTTCATTAAAATAAAGAAATGGCTGCCTCATGAACCACACAGTAGAAAATGCAATGGAATTTGGAAGATCATTTATAACTGATCACAAATGTCCTTAGACTTTGGTCAGGATTGGGGTTTCTCTAAATGCGAATGTGGCATCCTAAAAGATGCTGCGAAAATATGCAAGCCATACAAAGTCAGGGGAGTGTGGGAACCTGCTCAGAGGGTCTTCTTCTCTCTGTCTGTGCCTCCCCTAATTCCCATCTCCACTGCCTCCTGGCTGAGAGAAGCTTCCAGAAGAGAGGGTGAAGGATGTAGAGAAGCAGCTTCAGCGTGTTACCACCTAGGGCACCCTCGGCATAAGGCATAGTCCTGTGCATCACATGGACACACACTACCTCAGCACCGTGGAGAAGAGACCCCCAGGAATACATCCAAAAACCATCCAAGACAGACAGAAGAAGGGTTTCCCCAATTAAAGTCCTGAAACGACACTTTAAAAAGCCAACATACATCTCAAGATCTAATCAAGACCCATCCTGGTGAAATTAGTAAGCCTTGGAGATACAGAAGGAACCCCCCAGCATCCAGGGAGAAAAAAGCAAATCACCTTACAGAGGTAAAAAGGAGGGTTTGTCCTAAACTGACCATGGCAGCGTTCAATACGGCAAGACGCTGAAGCAATGCCCATGATTCAGAGCAAAGGAATCCATGTGCCCCGTGTATTTTAAACACAGGCATGTTGCCCCCCAATCCTATGTACAGAAATAAGCCAGAAGATTCAGGCATTCTCAGAACTTCAGGGAACAGAACACCATGAGCTATGTGTGTGTGTGGTAGGGGTTGGGGGGAATACCTGAGAATGGAATCTGGTCATCCATGGAGTAAAAACAAAATTTTTAGACCTTTTCTATCCACATGTGGTTCTTAACATCATAGGGAGGTGGGGGTTAGAAATACAGAAATATTGGGCTCCACCTCAGCCCTGTTATACCATAATCCTTGCTTTAACAAAATCCCCCAAGACATTCACAGACACTTTAAGAATAAAGGAACCACAGTGGAAGGCAGACAACGGCAGCTGAGTAGATAAGGGGAAAGCCCTCCGGCAGGGGACAGAATGTAGCAACTATAACAAATCCTTTTCTTTAATTTTTTTTAGCGACAGGGTCTCACTATGTTGCCCAGGCTGAAGCAGTGGCTCTTCACAGGTGCAATCCCACTACTGATCATACGGGAACTCTGACCTGCTCTGTTTCCCACCTGGGCTGGTTCACCCCTCCTTAGGCAACCTGGTGGTCCCCTGCTCCCCGGAGGTCACCAAATTGATGCTGAACTTAGTGCAGACACCTGATCGGCATAGCGCACTATAGCCCAGAACTCCTGGACGGAAGTGATCCTCCAGTCTCAGCCTCCTGAGTGGCTGGGACTACAGGCACGTGCCACGGCGCTTGGCAACCAACCTTGTTCCTATGAGTGGTAACATAAGAAACCTGGGAGGGCAGCAGGAAATTGATAAGCTACTATAAAATCTCTAAAATGTAAATAAATCTCATCTTACCTCCCTCAAAACAACTTCACAGAAATTGAAATAACTTCTAGTAAAGAAAACTGTTTCTGAACTTCAGCAATTTTTGCAGTTTCATTTTAATTTCTTAATCTATTAAATGCAAACCAAACCTATTGCTTTTAATCTAAAAACGTGTATGGTTCGATTCTATTTTTGCAAACAAGTTTCAGCTTACCTAATTAGCTATCTTCCTATCTAAGAGATAGCTGTACACCAAATGCTAATGATTTCTTCTGCATGGGGAAATTTGAAGGAGTTTTTTTTTCTTTTTCTTTTTTCATTTGTACTTTTGTATATTACTTGATTGAAAGACCAAATAATAGTATGTACCACTTGCACACAAAAAGGTTATTTAAAACAGCAACAGAAACATCTTTGCTTTAAAAAACAGAATAGATTTAAGTAATGTTCTAAGTTGTATTTAGACTTTATAAATCTTAAGGCAAAAACAATTAAAACAAAATTAGAAGAAACAAAATTGGGTGATAAGCTGGCTAAACATTTAACATGGCTTCTGCCTGACAATATTAGAAAGACTTAGCAATGCCTTCTGATAACAAGCTTCTCGGGCAGCTGTCTGTCCTACCAGGGCCGGGGGCCCCAGGCTCAGTGCGGGCAGATTTGGCCACAGGAAAAGCTCAGTGTTTTCTGAACCCACTTAAGCTCACTGAGGCCTACCTTTGATTCCCTGTCCTCTGCTGCTCTTTGCATCTCAACAGCTGGATATAGGAAAGCCCTCAAATTATATCTTAGCTGCATGATAAAACACCAGGGACCTTTAAGAAATGGTTCTCTGAACCCTACCCCAGAGCACTGATTCACAAATTTGATGGTTATCAGAATCACCCCAGAAAACTGGTAAAAATGTGAAAGCCCAGGCCCTATCCTCTTTCTTCAAGGCCCTGCACCCTGTAGTCTTTCGTAGCTCTCGGGTGACTCAGAGAGAATTGAATTTAACTCTGGAGACAGGCCAGGAAGTTAGAAGGCCGCACCACTTCCCAGGAGTTTCTAATCACAGGCAGGGCTGCAACCCCTGCCTTCACATCTGCTCCCGGATCCGCGCTCTCCAAGTCAGACAAGAAGGGATGTGGGTTTGTGCTGCTCCTCTTCCCCCAGCAACCCATGGCTCTGTGACTCCACAACACAGTAAAACCGGCTAGACACACCCGTGGCCCTGCGGCCACACCCATCCAGTGAAGGGTCTGTGGGCACTGAATGAACTTATCTTTCTGATATCCAGAGGTGAGAGCTGTGTACCCCCATCTCACGACACACTGAACTTTCTATGAAGCAAAATAACAAGACAGAAGTTGTCATTTAGGCAAGCCTCATCTCTTCACAGATGAAGCAGCTGAGGACCAAGGTGTCAGGTGGTGGCCTGGCCCTCCCCAGATCCAGGTCTTCTCCCTGCTGGCCCCGTGCCACTCCCACTGGACAAGGAAATGCCACCCACACCTTCATAACATGCCACCTTGTGAGGCGGATTGTTTAACAATGCCTCATAGCAATAACTTTCACCTCTCCCACTTTGCTGAGAAGATTCCACAAGGGACTATTAACCCTGGGGAGATTACCCTGAGGTCTAGAATCCCTTGGGATTTTGAACTCCACTTTCAAAGAGTGAACAGACCAGTGAACTTTTGGAAATGTATTCAATAATATAAGATGAAGGCAGTGTTTTTCAAAGCTGTAGGGTGAAGTGGTTAAGACACAGTAAGGAGGCAGCCTCCTTGGGTTTAAACCCTGGCAGAACAACTCCAACTAAATCACTTAACGTTTCTCTGTGCTTCAGTGTCCTCATCTGTAAAGCAGGGATAACAACTCCGTCTGCCTCATAGGAATGTGCGAGAATTGAATGAGTTTACGTTGTAAGTGCGCACAGGACAACAGGCAGCATCTGGCTCATAGTAAGCACCACATCTGTCTGCTCAGATGATTCTCACGTTGCAGCTACATGCCTGAACACACCCAGCTTTCTCTCCCTTTCAGTTCCACACGCCGAGCCAATGTGTTACTCTGCATGGCTTCCACCGCTAGTTCACCCTCTTCTCTTCCTTGGAAGTGAGAGCTTAGACGCCAATCGGGGCTTTCCTGTTCTGTGCCTACCTCTTCCCACAATCCGGCTCCGCCCTGAGGTCAGCACCGCATGTGAAGCCCCCCTGATTTTGTCATAGATGTGAAGGCTGGCCGGGGCCTCAGCCATCCCATTAGTAATAATTCTGTTAAATAACTGTATCCCATCAGTGTTGAGAAATGGGATGTCATCACTTGGTGCTGCCCTCGGTCCTGACCTGATCAACATTGTAATCCATAAAGTAGAGGGGAAATATTTAAGAGGACGTATATCAAATTAGGAGGTGACAGGAAGCTGGAAGAAATGACTAAAATGCTGGTGAGTAAGCTAAGACTCAGATTGATCATGGGGGGTTGGAATTCTGGATTGAAGCCAAGAGAAGGTGCTCTTCACACAGGACACGTATAAATTATAAATCGGGGAGCTTTGCCGCACATCCCATGAAAGAGACCAAGGTGTGCAGGTGACCGTCCACTTCCTGCACTCACCCAGGGTGGGGCTGCATCCCAGAGGACCTACCCAGTGTCTTGTGAATTGAGGAAGTCCCCTCCAAAGTATTCTGTACTGTTGTGGAACCACAGGATAATAGGAACATCAGTGATTGGAGTTTGCAGATCATTCATCATAGATCACTAATATTTATTTCAGGCCTTATCTCTGTAAGTAATTAGCCAAAGAGCTACTAAAAGAAAATGTACACTTGTTCTGGTTCTTCAGAAGATCTAAGATGAGGAGCTGGAGACCACCAGGAGGTACCGAAGCACACTGAAGTTTGATGAAGCATAACTTTTCTATGTGTAACAATCGAAAACAGTGGGCTTTCAGTCACAAGCTGTGTACAGAGGTGCTCAAGGTTGGTAAGGGAGCACCTAAAGAATTGCTACTGTGATGGGCAGCTGGACCCCGTAGGTCCTCTCCCGAGATGCCATTCCATGGTCCTGTGAATCACAATGAGGTTCAGGCAGGTCAACTTCAGGGAGGTTGAGTAGGAGGTAAACTGAGTCAGACATCCTTCCACACCTCAGCCAACCAGCCTTCCCTTTGCCTCTAGGCTACTCCAGACTTATTTCTGTGTTGACCTGGTACCGAAGTGACTCCTGATCCATGCATTCTCACCCACCATGCACATGGCCTAAGCACAAAACAGAAGTGTGAAGTCCATCTACAAGGGACATCATGTTTCAGCTGTCAAGGAGGCAAACATCAAAATATTTGATACCAGATAGTGGTTAGCCCTCATATCCTGGGTGCTGGAGTATTACTAGTAGTCTTTTGAAAGAAAATTTGGCGTCATATATCAAAATTTAAAATGCACACACTTTCCCACTCCATAACCCTCGTTTCTGGGAATGTATCCCACAGCTATACTTGCATTCCCACAGAACGTGCTATTGCACAAGAAAGTTTATTGCAGCAGTCTCTTTGTTTTGTTTTGTATTGTTAGAGACAGGGCCTCACTACGTTGCTCAGGCTAGACTCAAACTCCTGGTCTCAAACAGTTCTTCCCCTTTAGCCTCCCTAGTAGCTGGGACTACAAGCTTGAGCTGCCACACCTGGCAATATTCTATTTTTTTAGGCTTCAGCAAGATATCCCTATCTTTTATTGTCAATTTTTATGGTGCTAAAATATACGTAACATGATACTTACCATTTTAACTATTGTAAGTATATAATTCAGTTGTATAAATACCAGTATTTATACAATTGTGGAATAACCACTATTATGAAATAGTTGAATAACCACTATTACTATCTACACCCAAAATATTTTCATCATCCCCAACATAAAAATAAAATTCTGTGCCCACCAGACAATAAATCTCCAGTTCCCTTTCTCTTTTGCTTCTGGTAATCTTCATTGTACTTTCTGCCTCTATGAATTTGCCTATTGTAGGTACCCTGTGGAAGTGGAATCATACAACATTCATCCTGTGTGTCCAGCTTCTTTCATTTAGTAATGTATGTTTGCAAGGCCCATTCATATTGGAGCATAAATCAATATTTCATTCCTTTTGATGTCCAGATACTACTCTACTGACCATCTATACCCTGTTTTGTTTATCTGTTCATCTCTTGATGGACACATGGGTTGTTTCCCATCTCTGCCTACTGTGAATGATGGTTGTTGTTAACAAATACCTGTTCAAGCCTCTGCTTTCAATCCTTTTGTGCATCATTCTTTTTGATGGTATGATGATTGAAAACAAACGCAATAACTATTAATAAAGGACTAGAAATATGTTATTGTGCCTCCATACATTAGAATACTAGGCTACCCTTTAGAATGAGGCAGGTTTATGAGTCTTGGTATGAAATCATATATACGATATATTATCATGGAAAGAGGAGGAGAAGGAGAAAGGGCAGCAGCAGCAGCTCAGTGAGAAATTGAGGGCCTGCCAGACATGCAGACTGTCTCTGAAAGACTCCATAGAACCCGGTGAGAGTAGCGCTCTGGGAGCCTACTGGGCTTACGGTCAGCAGTGAGCAAAGACTTTGCTATTTGCCCTTTGTATTCCTGGAAATATTTTAATGAACCAAATGTTTACTTTCTCAAAATTAATCAATGTTTTTTAATTGGGATATGATCTCTTCAAGTCCTGGGTCCAGCAGCAGGTGCAGGTGTGCAAGAGCCAAATGAGTGCAGAACCCCTCGCACTCTTCCCCAGATTGAATGACCTCTGGAGCCCTGTCCCATGCAAGTAATTTCATTATAAAGCAGGACCTGCAAATTGGCTTTTCCTTTCCATATTCTTCATCAGCCCTTCAAACAAATAATTAACCATGCACAAATACGGCAGCATATTCTAGAACTCATTCTTAGTACTAACTACTCTCCGGAGTACTTGAACTGTGGGAAAGGAGGCTGATGTTTGTCACTGCAATCCTACACATCACCACTGCTGCCCCTGTCTTCAAACAGCAAGCTGACTGTTAACAGCTTCCCGGATAACTTGTAGCCTCTTGATTCCAATCCTCTTGTTTCTTCTTTGCTTCCTCTCCTTCCTAGAAAAGTAATTTGGAGAGCTGTAAGATGAAAGGGACAGACTCCCCCCGCCTGGCTGCTCACACCTCAGCCTGTTCAGAGAGAGAGGGGCCCTGGAGTGAGGCTTCAAAGTTGCAGGGACGTCGTGCCCCGAGGAGGGTCAGCACACCATCAGGAGAGGCCGCCACCACCCTCCTCTAGGTCAGATACATCGAAAAGGTGTCTGCTCAGAGCCAGTTGCTCAGACCTCACAGGATGATAATCAAATCATATTTGAAAATGAGATGAAGAGGGAAGTCAGAACAAAAGCCTGTGAAAAGAAAAAGAAGGTGGAAGTTGCAGAAATTGGTCTTCTGTATTCTAAGGCCTTCCTGGCTCCTAGCAGAGTTTGAGATTAGTGTTGATAATAGCTTCACCATAGGACCACAAAAAAATCAATGGAACTGGGACCGAGGCAGGATCCATTTATCTTCTTGGGGTGAAATAGAAGGTGTGATTTTAAAAAGACAAATTATACCGAATGCGTGTAATTGATGTGCATACACAGAACCGTGCAAGGAGGGCCAACTGCACACAATTGCACAGTATCAGGCATTATTATCATCAAGAGCTTCTTGTAACAATGCCAACCCCAGGGCATAGTTCGAGTACTCTGGAGAGTAGTACTAAGAATTGAGTTCTAGAATACGCTGCCTTATTTTTGCATGGTTAATTATTTGTTTGAAAGGGTGACGAAGAATATTGAAAGGAAAAGCCAATTTGCAGGTCCTGCTTTATAATGAAATTACTTGCTTGGGACAGGGCTCCAGAGGTCATTCAATCTATCCCTCTGCCTCTCATTTGAATGGACTGTATACCTCTTGGATTAATTGTTTTCCCCTACAAGCCTTTATTTATATGCGTTTCCCTCATTAAGACATACATCCTTTTACATGGGCAAAATGATGTCTCATCACCTTCATGACGTCAATACCTGACACACAGAAGGCGCTCAAGAGATGTTTTATTAATTGATTAATTCATTAATTAGGAGAAATCCTGTTTTTCAACAGAAGGCCATGTTTTAAGTTCAGAGCTGGGTCTTTCACATCTGAACATTTTTATCCAGCCGGATTCAAGTTAGTCCTTGGAGAAGTAAATGGCCAGTGCAGGGCTGTGCATGGATGGGGCGAGAGAACCACTGCCAGTGTCTGGAGAGGACCACCCTGGGGACCAGGGAACTCAGGACAAGGCCCACCTCCACAGGCAGTTTGCTGTGTGTCTGCAGCCCATGTACTTAATATCTCTGGAGATGGAAGTATGGAGAAATACCCTGAAACACCAACAAATGGAAAGAGTGGGCTTGCTCCAGGGGAGAGCCTTCCTCCTGGCTCAATCGGGCCACTTCTTGAAAGCTTTACTAGCCTTCAAGAAAGCTGGTCAGCAACAGCACGGGGCCTCAGGCCACCTAGACAAGATGCTAGCGGCTCCCTGGCGCTGCTGCACCACATACACCTACAGGCTTTCTCTACCATGTTCTGGGTCAAAGGCCACCCAGGGAGCCCCGTCATTCTTCTTCAGAAGGCCTGGACTCTGTGCTGCCCTTCCCTTCTCTGAAGATGACCCCTCCTCCTTTACTGAGATGCAGAAGAGAGGAAGAGTGAGCACCCCACCCCTCCTGATACCTTAAGGCATCTCTACCACAGTTTGTCTTTCTCCATACAACAAGTCCCTGGCACTTCCCTTGCCCAGAAACGTTGCTGGTCACAGTGAGTGGCGTCCCCGCCCCAAGGAGCTCTCAGACCAGCCTTTCTCTCCTTGTATCTGATTTCATCCTTTTCAGATCAGATTCAGACTGGCTGTGTCAAACATTCCTTTTCTGTCTTGCAAATTGCTCTTTCTGGTCACAATCTACTTCCCTTAGGATATAAAGCTGATCAAATCTTCCCCACTCCAACAACAGTAACCGAAACAACCAACCTTCTGGCATGCTGATTTCCCCCGAAGCTCCCTTTCTTCTTTCCTTCTCCTTTTTAAGTCTATACATAACCACTTCCACTTCCTAGACCCACTAAGCCTTCCAACTCCGTCATGGCTCTGAAACTGAGCGCCCCCAGTGATGTCCAGGCATCAAATCCACCCGACTCACCACCCTTCGCAGCCGCTTAGCTGACGGCACCATGCAGGACGCGTCTTCCCGCCCAGCCTTCTCCCTCCAGCCGGTGCTCTGTGCTCCTGCTCTGCCTTTTTCCTTCTTCTCCAACTGCGACCTCTCTGTCCCCCTTCCTGGCTTATCTTCTTCCTCCTGCTGCTGCCGTGTCCCCCAGAGTCCGGTGTTCTATCCTTGATCATTTTTTTCTCTATCTCTACATTCTTAACTTTGGTGATCCCATCCCAGTTTAATTTTTTAAAAAACACATCTATTAAACACTACGAACCATACACTGTGTTAGGCACTGTTGAGGTAGTGGCAGACTGCAGTTCTTTCAAAAAGCTCACAAACAGTAGGGGAGACAGACAGATAAACAAACGATCTAACACACTGCATTAAGATGTTTCTGGCTCAGAATGGGGATAGCAGCCCCAAGCACTCACAGTTTAGCAAAATCACTGTGATGACAGACAAATGTTGAAACCTTGTAACATATTCTATTCAAATTAATACTGACAAACAACCCAGTGTCAGAAAGGGTAGGAGGTATCTATATGGGAGAGGAATTGAAAAAGCTACCCTGGCTTAGAACATGCTCATCAGGTCTGACTCTACAGCCCGAATGCCTGAATAGAAAGGTAATAAGGCCCACCCTCTGCCCCTGCCTCAGAAACCCAGGGCTACTACCAGCGAGGAATCAGGTCATGCTATAAGTCAGGAAAGTTTCCATTACATTACATCCAACTCTTCCCCACCCAGGAAACGACCGGGCAGATCACAGCTCTCCAAAGACTGGAAGTGGTCCCATGAATTCTGAGAGCTATGGTCTTAGGGAAAAAGCACCTTGTGAGAGAGGGGTACAGACAGCACCACCCCAGAAGCAGTGTATTCAGGGAACTGTATTTTTCACGTAGCACATCAGACTAGAAGAACCAGAGAACTAGATGCTTTCTTTACTTTAGGTCAAAGGAACATGCCCTCTGAGCAAAGGGGAGATACATCAAGGGAAAATCTAGATAGGAAAATTTTGACTGAACCTATAAACACGAGTCTCCACAGCTGGTGCAAAATGAGAAGGGAATTAAGCTACCCCAAATTGAACAGAAATGGAGTCCCAGGACAAGGCCCTCGCCATGTCTGTGAAGCCTCACGAGGCCTCAGCAAAGTCCATCCTGCTCTAGGGTAAAAGGGGAAACCCCAGCTACTACACAAATGCAAACATCATTCAGTAGCATCAGAGGATGCCACTTAAAGTACCTTCAATGAGGTACTTCGCACCTGGGAAGAAAGAATTAGGAAACTTCTTAGTATTTCGGGAGTGGACAAGCAAGCAGGGCCTCTAAGTCAGAGGCGCCAAAAGTCACAAGAGGGGAAAATCAGCAGCATTAGAAATGTGCATTCAAAATGGAAGAACAGGAAGGAAACTAAAAATGCAATCACAGAAACGGAGCCACTTCGCAGGCAAGAAAGAATAGTATCGGAACTTCAGCATATCAAGTTGGTGATACAGAAAACAAATATGAAAGGAATTAAACTAACTGAGCAGAAGGTGAAAGATTTGGAAAATAGAAAATGAAGAACCACTTGTAGATAATGAAGATTCCTAAAATAGAACGCGCCACCCATGAAGCAGAAGATAAATGAAAGATTCAACATAACAAAATGTTACTGAGCTAAAGATAAAGGTTTCTGTGTACAGACAGATGGGCTCACCAGGCAAAATCAGCACAAGGAGACCCCAGACACATCATGGAAAATAATAGAGATACTGCCGGAGAGAGAAAGTACACTATTCACAAGTTGGATCAGATCCTCTCAGACCATCTCAGTGACAATGAACAGACCTGACACCTAAGGAAACAGGGACAATGATGGCAAAGGGTGAATCACCCAGGGAAAGAGGCTAAGTTACAAGTTAGCCCCTGGGAAACCAGATAAATCCTTGCTTTATACTAAATTCCCAAATTAATCCTTGCTGGATTAAATATTTAAATGAAAAATTGAGTCCCTTGAAAGTAATATGATAGAACACAGATGACATACGACTTCAGAGTGAGGAAGAACTTTTGAAAAGGGACTGCAGGGAAAATCACATAAGAAAAAAACCTGATAGACTACATAAAAATGTTTAACTTTGCTGCAAAACTATAGTTCTTAATCAAATTATGAAACTAGAAAAAATAAAATACATGTGACCAAGGTTAACTCCATTAAAATCATTGGGGGAAAATAGGTAAACAACATAAACAGGTATTCCCAAAAGAAGAACTAAAAATAAATTTTTAGTTCAACTGCTAATCAGATTTTAAAAACAAAGTCAAAATAACTAAGACTGATTTTATGGCATTTTCCAGCTACCATACTACTAGAGAATCAAAAGAATTATAGTGATAGCTGTTGTAAAGTTAGGGAAAAACTCACCAGGTCTGAAGGGCACAGTGGTGTGGCATTTCTGAATGGCAAGTGTTAACACAGTAAGATAAGCTCCCATTGATATAGAGCGGAGGAGTAATATATTGTTTAAAAAAGTCATCAAAGTATGTAGCACTATTTTTCATCAAAGACATAGACACACAATAATAACACTAGGTATATCGATGTGGCAGGAGATATTTTTTCATGTTCATTTGCACGTCCACTTTTTCTACATGCGAATTACATACGAATTTTTTAAACTTATTTTTAAAGCACAATTAAAATGCCAAAGGGTGCCATTTCCAGGTCATATGATCAATACAAGCTGTGATACTCTTTTCCAGAGAGACTATATCATTTCACATTCCAGCCGGCAATGAAAATGACCCCGTTTTTCCCTGTCCTCACCAGCATTTGTTATTATCACTGACTTTCATTTTGGCCGTTCTGACTGGTGCTCTTAATTTGCATTCTCCTAGTGCCTTAGGATGCTGAACATCTTTTCACGTGCTTATTGGGCATCTGTAGAAAACGAAAGCTTACACTCATATGTGCGTGAATTCCTATACACGAATGTTTGCGGCAGCTTTATTTGTAATTGCCCAAAACCATATGATTCCGTGTCAATGGTGCCTTGAAATGACAAAATTATAAGAGCAGATTGGTTTCCATGGATTGGATTAGGGCAGAGGAGGAGGAAGGGTTCTGGCTACAGGTATCACCAGGGACACTTGTACTATAGTCATACAAGACTTTACCACTGAGGAAAACTGGATGAAGGGCAAACAGGTCTCTCTGTATTATTTCTTACAACTTCACAAGAACCTATAGTTACCTTAAAATAAAAAGTTACGAAACCACAATGGGACATAAAAGAAAATACAGTGTACATGCAACAAGGGAAGTTCTATGACAGAGCTGTGCAAAGGTCACTGAGAAAGCTCGGGGGTGGGGAGCACAGTGGGCATTCTCCCCTGCTCTGGTCTGTGCTGCGGGCCAGCTCTGAGCATCCCTGCAGAGCTCACGCAGCTTCCCATGCCGCGGGCAGTACGGGTCCCCTCAGGAAGCACTGGGCTTTCATGGTTTATGGAGTTCTGAGCTCCTGGGCCCAACTCTCTCCAGGCCCCGATCAATTGCTTTCTGTCACAAGCTGATCTTGTTCTAGTTCTTTACTTTCTGGATCATAAAGTTGTCCTCTGTGTGACTTAGGAGGCTCTCTGGTGCTGGACATTTATAACCCAGAGATACCTGTGCAGTCAGCAGCCTCCATTAGTGTGCTGCTTGGCAATTTAGCTGTCCCCTCCGAGGCCAGGATGAGATCTATCTGTTTCCCCTGGTTCTGCTCACCTGGCATCAGGATGAGGCTGGATATCTTCCCAGACCATGCTTTGGCAACGGGGTAGCCAACATGCTTGTGCTGCTTCAGCTTAGAAAGGCAGAGAGCAAAAACCGCAGACCCACAGCTTTACCAGAGGAAAGAAGCAAGGCAGAACCCTCTTCCAGCCAGGACTGTCCAGAGCAAGTGTAATCTGGGGAGAGGATTTGAGAAAAGGAGAACACGGGGCAGGTGATCCCGGAAGACAGGCCAGGGACTGGTGGAGCTGACAGCAGGGAACCTAGCAGTTATTCCTGAACACTAGAGAGAAAGTAGGGGCGGAGATGCACACACAGGGCTGGGAGCACACCCTTCCCTCAGGAGCAACCAGGAGCCACACAATGCGCCAGTGCAGTTTAGGTCAGGAGTGAAGGAGTCAAGTGTCCAGGGATGACAGCACAGAAACAAGAGAGCCTGTGTGATCCTGCTCCATCTGCTGCTCTCTGTGGGTGGAGAAGAACGAGACCTAGCTTGTGCTCAAGGAGCTGTGACGTGAAGGGGGTAAGACAAGTCAAGGCTGCCTGTCCCTTCCCCGTCTGACACCTCTCACTCTTTCCTTTAGGCAGAAACTGCCAGGGCTCTGGGTCCAAGAGATTTTTAGGTCATTCACCTTGGAAGCCAAAGTACTAGGAAAGACCCCTCCACTGTGCAAGGACCACTGTGTGCTTAAATTCAAATGCTTAGGACAGTGCCTGGCGCACAGCAGATGCCTGGTAAGCATTCACGGGATGTTTGTCTTTCATTAATTCCTTTTTCTCAGGAAACAAGAACACACATAGGCTTTCTCCTCTTACACTGACCAGAAGCTTGGGCAGTGTCATCCTGGGATGAGAGGGAGCTCTGAAGCATATGTCCTTTGCCCATAAAGAGCTATACATGGCTGGCTCTCTCCAAGGCAAAGCCAAGTTCCCACAAGCTTACAGCTTGAAGTGAGAGACTCCTACAGAGCTAGGCCCTGAAAACAGATTTCAGGCCATCATTTCCCCCACAGAGCAGCCTGCCACTCCCTAGATCACCCCTTCAGGCCTATGGGCCTATGTCCTGGGGTCCCTCTGAGGTTTCCACATCCTGGGGTCCCTCTGAGGTCTTCACATCAAGCTCATTTAGAACGTGACCTTTAAAAAAAATTTAAAAAGAAAGTGTTTTTCATCACAGGTGACCTAAAATTAAAGTTTCTAAAATGCACCTAGAAAAAGTGGGGACTGAGCACGTCTCAGGGGGAGGAAGATAACTGACCCGCACAGCCTGGAATGTGGGCCCACTGCTACCCACACCCAGCCGTGAAGGCCTGAAATGTCCACCACACACCACTACCCGGAGAGAAATTCTCACTATGGGGGGCAGAAGGCCGAGTGGGCAAATGACAGGAGTTGGCCTTGTTAGAGGAGTCAGAGAGGCTCCCTGAGGCCCTGACATTTGAGCTGAGATCTCACTAGGGAACAAAGGGAAGAAGGGTGAGCAGCAACCCAGGCAGAGGGAAGGATGTTGGGAAGGCCCACAGTCGAAAGTGAGTATGGAGCAAGCAAGGAACAAACGCAGGCCTGGAGCAGAGGTGCCCAGCAGGGGAGGGTGGTTTGCACAGGGCTGGGGGTGAGGAAGGCAGACCACGCAGGTCTGTGAGGCCAGTGCCTGCAGAAAGTGAGGGAGGGTTCCGGGAAATCCCTCTGGAGCCCCTCATCTCTAGGGGTGGAAAGGAGCACACTGAGGGGGTATTTAAAAAAATCTTTTTCTTTTCATGGCTGGCATCCTTACAGAAATATAAAGTGCAGAGCTCCACTCTGAAGCAGGAAACCATCTGAATGCCAAGGCTTTACCATTACCCCCGCCCCAAACTCGAGGCAGATCAGCCCTGGTTGGAAGCATTTAGCAAAGTTGAAGAGAGAGAACAGAGAGCGCCTCCACCACCAGTGAGTGAGCAGGGATCCAGAGGAAGTTTCCAGCTCTCCCCAGCTGGCACAGAAAGGTGACAGGAGGACTACCTGGGCTCAGGTGTGATGGCAAATGGGTCTCAGGCAAGGCGGGTGGGGCCAGGCGGAAATCACCCACTCCCCTAGTCTGCACAGAGCTGCCCCTTTTCCTGAGCAAAGGAAAAGCAACAGCAAGGCTCTTATGCAAACTCATTGCCAAGTGTATAAAAGTGAGAAAGAGAGTCATAGCATGAAAAAGAAAGAGAACTCAGCTTGTAAGAAAACATTGCCTGAGAAACGAAAGAAAATGATCCATAAAGGTTGATTTTCAAAAGAATTCCATAATAATGCAAAAGCTTAAAAATTGAATGATAATAGAAATAAATTTTTAAAAGGGGATCGTAGATTCAAAAAAATAATGGATCAAAATAACAATGCCCCCCATTTCTACAGGTTTCACTTTGCAGAGTTTCAAACCAACCTCAGATTGAAAATATTAAAAAAAAAAACACAATAAAAAAATCACAATATAGCAATGGAAACAATATAGTATAACAACTACTCCTATTATATTTGATATTCTAAGCAATCTAGAGATACGATTTAAAGTACATGGGAGGATGTGAGTAGATTATATGCAAATACTACCTCATTTTATCAGAAACTTAAGCATCCTCAGATTTCGGTATCTGTCGGGATCTTGAAACCAGCTCTGCACAGATACTAAGGGGTGATTATAATACAAAACTAATACAGTGAAAATGCTATAGAAGTGATAGAGTTTAAAATTGAACTATTTTTTTAAAATTGAACTATTAACATGGAGAAAAGAAGTTATTAGCAAAGAAGAGGCTTAAAATAGTACACGAAGAAAAATTAAATTATAGACTTTGGCCAAAAACAAAAACAAATCAAAACGTATTCAGATAGCTAACAGTAAAACGTTTCCTTAAAATGGAGGAAGAATCAGAGTCAAAGGCACAGTCTGGTGAAACTGCTGAACCTCCTAGATCAAGAGAGAATTATTCAGTCAGCAAAGAGAACAAGTAAACCACCTCAAAAGGGAAGCAGAGGCTAGCCTCAGACTTCGCTACAGCTATACTTCCATACAGTTGCTTGCAAATATAAAACCTCAGGTAATGGAGAGTCCTTCTAAGGGGAAAACTTATTTGGTAGTGAAATTCAATTGACCAAGAGATAAATTAATGGATTCACTATGGAGAAACTATGATAAAGCAACTGGGCATCAGTGCATTCTTCTAAACACAGAAATAAAATACTCTGGAGTTATTGTAAAAATGAAAAAGAAAACATTTTTTTAAAATTAGCAGTTGTGAATGGTTGTTCACATCTATACTCTGAGCACTCTGGGAGGCTGAGGTGGGCCGATGACCTGAGCTCAGGAGTTCAAGACCAGTTGGAGCAAAAGTGAGACCCCATCTCTACTAAAAATAGAAAAACTAGCTGGGCATTGTGGCCAGCGCCTATAGTCTCAGCTACTTGGGAGACTGAGGCCAAGGGATCACCTGAGCCCAATAGTTTGAGGTTGCTGTGAGCTGGGATGCCACAGCATTTTACCCAGGGCACAGAGTCAGACTCTGTCTCAAAAAAAAAAAAAAAAAATAGCAAAAATAGGGAGGTGGGAAAGGTGAAAAAACTAAAATACAGCAACTTCTTCATCTTTTGTAGCAAGGGGTTAATTAGAAATACTTAAAATGGAAACACGAAGTTTAAAATCATTACTCAAATCTCATTGCTTTTACAATAATCTTTCTTAATCCTAAAACAATCTTTTGGGAAATAATATATATTTTGTGGTGAAAAAGCATTTGTCAAAGGTAGCAGCTCCTTCCATATTAGTTTATTTTTCTTCGTTTACATTTAATGAAATTAATGTTTTGAGGATTACCATCATTACAACTTCTAAAGAATTTCTGTCTTTCTAGTTATAGTAAAGATACATAGCTTATAGATATATATAAAGTCCAGCTCACCCAAAATATTTAACAGTGGTAGTTTCTGGATTATCTTGAGTTATTTTTTATTTCCTTCATTTTATATATACCCATATGCACAGATATCTTATCTGACATGTTAATAGATGTGTGTAACTTTAATAAATACAAAGTCTTTCTAAAAATAAAAATGTCACATGTAAAAAGAATACCAATTGCATGTCACATAAGTTAAAGTAATAAGGATGATTTCCACGTTAGTTCTTACTCAGTAGCCTCAAATACTAAAGCATTTCCAGAATCTCCCTCTCCACAATTTCCATAAGGCATTTGTAATTTTCCCCTTTGGGTGCAGCCAAGGACCACCCTAATTCACTTTTCTTCCCTCTATCTTTTCCTCCAATCAAATATTCAGAGCCTTTCTGATTTCTGTCACCAGCTACTTGATCTTGCCTTACTGCTTCCCCTGTGGTGCCAGGCTCACACAGTAACCAGGAGTTTGAGACACTTGCAGGAATCTTTATTTAATGTACTCAGAAAAGCACGGAGGTGTCAGCTCCTTCAGCCCCTTCCTGTTCGAGAACTCTGATCTCTCAGGTCAGGCACATCTCAATCTCCTTCCCAGAGCGGCACAGACACAAGAAAGCACTCCCAGGTCTTCCTCAAAGACTGAATTGTAAGCCGTCTTCTCTTCTGCCTTCTGCCCACTTTCTTCTCTCCTAACACCCACAAGTTTCTCTGTTTCTAAATTATGCCCAACAGCAGTGACTCAAAACCTTACTATCCTGAAACAGAAATTCTCCCAGTGTACAGAAATAAATCCAAGGATACCAGAATTTCATAAAAAAGAAAAAAGGATCTGTGGTTGGGGAGGGATTACTGTACATACAAATAGCTGTGAATAATACAAGTAAAAACCACACGGGGGTGGGGGGGAGGCGTGGGCATCTTTGGTATTGACGGCCCTGTGTTCAGTCTAATGGCGCATTCACTTACTGTGGATGCTCTTATTAGGGCAGTAAGCACTTGAAGACACAATTTATAGAACCCGACAGAGATTAGTTCTGCTCATATTTACTCATTTGATTAGGCTAGCTACTCTTCTTTGAAAACAATATAGTTAGACTGCTCTAGCACTGAGATTGCACATAAAGTTGAAGACAAAGGAATGCCAGTGCAAGGACTACGCGTGATTTATTCAGCACATCCCACTTGCATCTCTTCAGTTCCCTCCTACTTTGTGTCCAGCTCTCAAGACTTTATATCATTCTCTCTCTACTGTCACAGCCCCCCAGGCTGGAGGGATTCCACAACAGAGTCCTATACAATGTCTCAGAAGGGCAGAGTTACAGGCTTAGACCGAAGAGCCAGACTTGGGCCTCCCTCCTGTTTCAGGGTAAGGCCACCTTTCTTCGTGGATGCCAGCTGAGACTGAAGGCTAAACTCCGTGATTTTTATTTGACCTTGGGCAAGCTAGTCACAATTCTGGGCATCAAGGTCCTCCTTGGGAAAACGGAGCTGATAAAAGTACGTGCCCATAGGGTGGTTGATTTAGTCTTCTCACGCTGCCATAACTGAATACCAAAGTCTGGGTCACTTAAACATCAGAATGTATTTTTTCACAGTTCTGAAGGCTGCAAATCAAGATGAAGGCATCAGTAGGGCTGGTTTCTGGTGAGGGTTCTCTTTCTGTGTGCACAGAGAGGAGCATTCTGGTGCCTCTTTTTATAAAGACACTAATCCTTATCCCATGGTCTCATTTAACCTAAATTACCTCATTAAAGGGCCTTTCTCCAGCACCATCACAATGGAGGGTGATGGAGGGTGTTCCTAGGGCCCCAACATAGGAATTTTGTAGGGACACAATTCAGTCCATGAAAGTTTTGATGATTAGGTAAGTTAATGCATGTAATTCTCTATACATGCTATGTCCTTCATAAATGTTATAATTATTATCTTATTGTTGTCATTGTTATTACTATTACTGTCATAACAAGCTAACATTTGAAGAACTGTGAGTGCCTAGTATTTCATGATCAATGTTTCCTCTGGGTAAATATCTTGAGGGGCTGTGTAAAGTAAGAAAGGGAATGGCCATCAGGGGGATAACTGTAATAATAAAATGAGATTTGCACAAAGATTAAACTTTGACAAACATTTTCATAAACATTAAATTTTTAAATATTTAAATTCCAAAACTTTGAGCTTATATCTTTTTCCCCCTTTGTGTGTGTGCATGTTAATCTTCTGTTAAAGAATGAGGCACCAGAAAGTAGCTCTCTTGGTTTTGTTTGGGTGCGTGTACATGCGTGTTTTAATATCCTGAACTGTTAATACAGTTCACAGTATTAACCTGGTATTTTAGAGAACATTTTCAGTCTTAAAGTCTGGAACCTGCTGGACTCAGGTCCAATATGAACCGACGAATAAGTTATGTTTTGTGTCCAAGGCCTCCATTTTCCAGACGTGTAAGTTGGATCAAGGCATTGCTTGAGTGTTTTTCCGTGCTTTGGCTAAAGCTGAACCTTAGTTGGGCTCTCAAGCTCACAACTGGAACTGGCGGCATGTTCGCTGGCATGCTCGGCACCGTACACAGAGACAAGACATATCTCAATGAATATGCTTGGTGTGAGGAAGGGCAATTAGGACAGCCTTGTTTAGGCTGCACTGCATTTGACAGGGACGTCTTAAAGGGAACCATCTAAGAGATAAAGCACCCCTAGTTGGCCTACCCTTGATAAATTCACTGAACACTGTCACTACTTTTCCCAAATGGAAAAGATGGTTTCATGGAATAATCATGAGGGATTCTTCCAGCGCTCACATTCTTTAATCATTTGGAAAAGAGTCACTCCCTGTGATGGTGGAATAAAGCTGAAGAGCTGGCATCTGAGCTATCACCCCCTGACCTGATGTGTTAAGCCTGAATTTATAATCTAAGGCTACAGGCAAAACGCAGACTTCCCTATTTGCATCTTGCCCCCAAGTTGTGGGGAGTGAAATTTGTGTCTGATAGCCATTATCTGGGACAGACATGTTTTCTGCTTAGCTGGAATTGTGCGTGACTCCTGACCAGGCATTTCCCAACAGGCCCCAAAGTTATTTGCTGTCGTGAATAAACCAATAATTCAGGCTTAACCTGTACTGATCTCAGAATCATGGACTCTTGTCATTCAAAGCCAATAGATAACACTGACACCCTGACCCTATGTGGTGGCAGGTGTTCTTGGGTGACAGGAGCCTCCGTAAAATAAAATTAGGAACAAAAACAGTAACAAGAGTAACTTGAGTAATGAACACTTAGCGAGGGCTTGCTCTGTTCTAACTACTGTGCTGAGCATTAACTCATTTCATTTAATCCTCCCTATAGCCCTATGGTATAGGTCCTATTATTATCCCATTTTATGAAGAGGAATCTGAGACAAAAGTAGCATGAAATTCTGAAAATTCTGCTGAAAAGCCCTCCTTCTTGTTTTCAAAGAGCTTTGGAATCTCACAAAATAAGGCATAAAGGCCCAGTTCACCTCCATCGCGCCAAACAGCTGCCTTACATTGCTTTTGTACTCCAATGAACCCCACCACAGGGCAGGCCAGGGGGCAAGACACAACTTTTAGTATAGTCTACTAGAAGTGGCCCAGAGTAGGAACCCAGGAGTCAAGAATTAGAAAGCTAAGTTCAATCATGCAATAACAAGTACTCAAATGAAAACAGCATGTCAGACTGCTGGCCCCACTGGCCCAGCCTCCCCTGTCCAGCCAGCTCTCCACTGGCCACCTTAACTCCAGACACGAGGGGGAGTGGGACCTAACCCTGCTGCCTCTGTTACCTCACCTGTCCCTTTGCCTCCACCCTCCCTCATGCCCTCCTCCCTGCAGCATCCCTTACCCCAGTTCAGCCTCCTAACTCTCCCTCCCCACGCACTAGAAGCATACACCTGGATCTGCAGTGAGACCTCTGAAGTGGCACGGTGGCTCAGTGCACCCTTGGGCTGAGGGCCCTTGCTCCCTGGAACTCCAGGTGAATTCCCTTTCTGGGGCCTGGAGCTCATCCCCTACCCTCAGCTCCTATTAAGTTCTTGGGGAACTTTTTTTTTTTTGAGACGGAGCCTCAAGCTATCCCCCTGGGTAGAGCGCCATGGCATGACAGCTCATAGCAACCTCCAACTCCTGGGCTCAAGCGAGTCTCCTGCCTCCGCCTCCCAAGCAGCTGGGACCACAGGTGCCCGCCACAACGCCCGGCCATTTTTTGGTTGCAGCCATCATTGTTGTTTTGGCGGGCCCGGGCTGGGGATTCGAACCCACCACCTTAGGTGTACGTGGCTGGC
>CAUYQV010142007.1:0-15826 GCA_963574575.1 Galagoides demidoff
TAAACGTTTTAACACAATAACTAAGAAAATGCCAGGCTATGTTAACCAAAAATATTTGGTGAAAATATTTCAAATTATATATAAAACTAGCATACTATACCCCATGACTGCATTAATGTACACAGCTATGATTTAATAATAAAAAAAAAGGACCTCATTTACAAGAGGAACAGAATGGTATGGAATATGTTTAACAAGAAAAGCATGACATCCAGTTGAAGAAACATTTACAATACCCTGGAAAAACAAATAAAAAGAGCAAAAACTAAGTGGAAACATAGATAATGTTCCGATATAAAGTCTTAAAAAACAAAGACATCAATTTTCTCTGAGTTAGTTTATAGTTTTAACATAATCTCAATATGATATCACCCTGTTCCTTGTCTTTTTAAAATTTTCAACTGATCAATTTTCTTCTAATGTTCAAATGAGAAAATAATGGAAATACCCAGGAAACTATGAAAATGAAAATCAGAGAGATGGTCTTAGCCCTATCATTTATTAAAATGATTATAAATTCTCAATAAATAAGACTTTATGGATATGTCACATGAACGAACCTGGAGACCAAGTGAAGAGAATAGAGATGTCAGAATTAGACCCAAAGGCATTTAGGAATTTAGGTTATAAAAGGCAGCAAAAATCGCTAACGAAGAAAGATAACTCAATAAGGGGGTTCTCTATGCCCTGGTGTGGAAAGCTTTCTACAGTGTCTTGTTAAATTGTAAAGCCAATGTTCAGAGCAGTATGTGGGAACATCTAGCATTTGTGTAGCAAAGCACACTAATTAAATGCATGGTCACGTTTGCTTATATACATGTAAAGAATCTCTGAAAGGATACAGAAAAAATTAATAGTTGTTTTTAGGATGGAGGGAGTAAAGGAAAAGAAGGAAGCAAAAGTGAGAGGGACATATTTTCTTCATGCTTTAAAAAAATGAAGTGTATTAAAGATGACCTATTTAAAGCATTAAATAAACTGCAATTAAAATTATTTTTCAGGTGGTATGTAAAATTAACGTAAAGAGAGACATCTAAAAGAACTGAATTTCGATTACACTCTAAAGAGTTATGTAAGTGCACCAGTTTGTTAAACTTTTGAGACTAGATTGCAGAAAATCAATATGTAAATGGATGAAGTCAGCCATATGGAAAAACACCCACCTAAGTAATTATTTCTTAGAAATGGGTGGGTCCAAATCAAGAGATAAGAGCGTAATTTCAAAATGTGACTACATTAGCATGTTTAAATTGTGACTCAATTATATTAATACCTTAAGAGGAAAAGGATATCCACTGAAGGTTGATTAGAAATATACAAATGCTAGAGTCAAAAAGAGAAGCTAAAAAATTCTAGACAATAGTCATTAGCATTATGGCCTGCTTAGCATACATACCAGCTGTGGAGAGAGATGCAAAAAAGCATTAATGCCTGATCTCAAAAATCCATTGAAATTAGGTAACTCCATCATGCTACTTTAATTATAAACAACTTTCTAAGTATAATTACATTCGTCTTTCTGAGAATAAATAAAAGGATTGGAGCCATTTGAACTTTCTATTCCACTTGATGATTATATTTTTCAATAAAAATGAATATACTTTTATTTTGTTCTCTTGATATTCCTGACTAGATCATAGTAAGGATACTGACAAATACTGTAAACCCATGAAAAGAGACCATCAGCCCTGATAGCATGTCACCAAAATATTGCCAGAGGCACTGCCCACAGAACAGGTAGCAACATTCTCAGATCCTTTTGTATTATTACATTCCTCCTACTATAATGGTAAACAAAGGTAATTGGCTAGAGGGAGGTAGGTTGGGAGGAAAGAATTGATTGAGTTAGTATGTCCCAATATTTTAAATACAACGCCATAGTTGGCCACCTACCTCCTTACATCGACCATCTCCTTACACTGAGATGTAACCTCCTAATTTTCATAGACCGGACGTGCAGCACATGTATGTGCCAGTAGGGTAGGCCTGGCTCTTTATGTTGACTAGACCAGTATGTAGACCAGTTTATTACAGTCCCTTAGGTGATCAACTTAACTGCATATTAGTAAGAAAATGTCACAGAAAGTTTTTTGATTCCCTAAGATAACTAGACATCAAGGTACAAATTTAAAAAAGACTAGCTGATATTAATGAATTCTATTAAAACAATATAATCATGACATACACTATTAATAGACTACCAAGTAGGACACCTTTTATACAGAAGCTGAAAAATGTTGAATCTCCTCCTGTTCAGTTGCTAAACAAATAAAAATTGATAACAAGCCTCCGTATCTCCATATGTTAAAGATCACTCATGCACAGAGAATATTTCATTATAAAAATCCAGCACCTCCCACACAGTATCACATTTTTCAAAGTTTGGCTTTGGTGACTAATAGATTTCTTTAAAGTATGGAATGAAAGAGGTGGAAAACTTATGAGAACACATTCTAGACACTCCAAGTCCCAATCATCCAAATGATTTTCTGTGGTTTTCTTTTATTTCACTTCTGTTAAACTATTACTCATGAGGGAAATTTTTCTTTTTATCTCATGGAATGAATTTTTAAGCAAATCAAGTATTTATTAAATGCTAGAACATAGTAAGAGTCCCAGGAGAACACTGTTCTTGTTCCTGCTCTGTCCTTTAAAGCTACTTTGCTTTCTGCATCCTCTGAGGTCTCCTATTCCCAAATTAAGACCACTATTTCGTACCTTTAACTTTCTATCACTCTGATGCTATTTACTTACCCTTGCAGACAAAGAGACAAAGAGCTGCTACCTTTGATAATTATGTGGAGAATTAAATGAAATATTTGCAAAAATATACAGAGATTCTCATTTTAAAAACTTTGTGTGCTAGAAACTGAGCCAAGTTCTTCACAAGTGGTATTTGTACATGTAATATGCAGAATCAGCATCATATTGCAGAGGAAAAGCCAGCAATCACAGAAATCACTGCATATTACATAGTTAGCAACAGGCAAAGTCAAGTTGGTCTGTTGCTCTAATTTTTGGAGCTCCAATGAACATGACTAGAAGGAGTCAGCAAGAGTGAATAGTCTGACTTCTCCCCACCGGTTTTCTACACACAACCCTTTTGTACCCCCTTTGAAAGGGGTGCTCTGGGCATGATAGAGAACTTCTAAGTAGCAAGCCTGGTCTACAGGATGGAGCCTCTCTGGATTCTTTGTGGCACTGACTGGGCAGTTATACAATTCTCCTGAGCCACCACAGAACTGGAATCCTACCCTGATATGTTACCCAGGAAGCAATGACACAGAAATCAGTTTATAAATAGTTTATTGGCGGGTGCTGTCTGTGACAATACCTGGGGGCAAGGAATAAATAAAGCAAGATTAGACAGATGAAGAAGCTCAGCTGTGATGGAGTTGGAACAAAGGGCCCAGTTCAGTCCACAGTGAACTCTGGAACTTGAATGGCCTTTCAGACTTGTGCCAACCTGAAGCAAAGGGGTTCATCTTTATACAGCAACAGTCATTGGATGTGGACTACCTGAGAAGAGGCATCAATGCAGATGAGACATAGCCTTTCTTCTTAAGGCCAGTCCTGGGAAATAAGCCCACAACTGGCATCACATGTAGTGGCTGGGAAAAATGCCTCTGAAAGTGGGGATCTTAATGACAATCATGATCATTCATGACACCTGGTTGCCCTTCCCTCCTCAATTCCGATGGTGGTGCTAGTTTCCTGTCTAGATTTCGTTCTTCTCTTTGCTGGGATCCACAGTCTGGTTGAAAGCCTTCTCTCTGTAATTGATTCTTGTCCCACGGATTGGTGATGTCTTCTTAGGAAAGAAGTGCATGAAGCCTATCCAGACAGTAGTAATATACTTTGGGCCTTTCAAAGTAGTTCTTCCAATTACAAACAAATTAACAAGAGTTTACTAGATATTACGAAATCCACTTGAAGAGTCATTTATAATGTAACCTAAAAATTGCCAGTGTTGAACTCTGTCTCGTGTCTTTATTGACCTTTGGCCCCATTTACATTTCTATAAACTTTGTGAATGTGGATTTCAGGTTTGGCTATTTGACTTTTACTGCATATTTAAAATATCATCCTTTCCTTGTCTGACACACACATACTCATTCTACCATGGGGAGAGGGAAGAAGTACTAGACTCCTCAGAGGTTTGTGGACCTGTTCATGGATAGTTTCAACATTTTTATCAATATTTATATTTTGATATAAATACTTATTCTATATTTTGAAATAAACATTTATTTTATATTTTGAAAATGGAAAAAATTTTCTTAAAATAAGCTATAAGGAGATAAGACTCAAGAAAAGTCATCTTAACTGGTAAACCATAAGCTTAGAACAACTGGCAAGGTTACTGTGTCCATTTGGGGAAATGGTAGCTGACACATAGGTCAGGATCCATAGAGCAAGTTTTTCATTATTTGCCTTCTTTCCTACTCATATTTAGTTTCTTCTTGGTCATTTCCTCAAAAACTCTGACTTCCTTCTCTTAAATCAGGAATTTAGTAGAATATTTTAGACACGAATACCGACATTTTAGAGAATAGCTTAATTGGTTTGGGGTTATTATCCCTGATGGGAGAGTTGTAGAGAGAGTTGGGGTGATTAAGAAGGATAAAAAAAGATGATTCATGTACTGTAAATAGCTGTGAAGGATGTGACCATAGACATAGTGGAAGGATTGAAGCATTGTTTTTCAATATATTTTTGGCTTTAATAATTAGGTCTTTTGAGTAGAAAATTACTGAGGAGGAAAGCCAGATTGTAGAGGCTAAGGACAAAGTTAGTGGAGAGAAAATGGTAACAGTTAGTAGAGATCACTTATGCATGAACCCACTCATCTAAGATTAAAATAAAGGATTAAAGACAAAGAGCAGAGGGAGAAATATGCCAAAGTGGGAGACAGAGAGAGGAGAAATACAAGTATTATATGCAATTGCATAAAAGAGCAAGTAAAGTCAACTTCTGGACTGAAAGATGAATGAAAAGTAATTGTGGGAATAAAAAGAGTGATTTTTTTTTTTCTAAAATAGAAATGCAGTCTTTGGCTTTACTCAATTATATAAAAACACATTGCCAAAAATTGAGTGTGGATTAAAGACACTTAAGTCCTGTGGCGCTAAAGTGGCAATTAAATCATCTGAGAATCAATTCTTCAGTTTGACTCTTATGGACTGTGCTCCTGTTACCATCCCTCCTCCTCCTCCTCCAAGATTAGATGTCCTGAAGCACTAAGTAACACTTTTTCAATATTGCCTTCTTTCTAGTAATAGGTAACTGTTCATAAATCTCCCCCAACTTCCCTTCAGTTTTCTAATTGGCAATGAGCATCTGAAGTATAATTTAAAATGTGGAGTTATGCTCATGGGGCTACTTGCAGATAATTGATGTGCAGAATTTGTAGGCCCCACACCACATTCTCTTCAAGCCAGTGATAGCTTCCCAGAGTTCCCTAATTCTCCAAAACATAGCTAAAATTCAGTCACTCTGAACACACACCTAGCAGTTATATTTAAATATCTGGTCTATCTGGATTTTTTTTTTTTTTGCAGTTTTTGGCTGGGGCAGGGTTTGAACCCACCACCTCCGGTATATGGGACCAGTGCCCCAATCCTTTTAGTCACAGGCACCACCCCTGTCTGGATTTTTAAAGAATAGTGAATTATTAAGCTAACATTTCCTTTATTTTTACTCCCCCTAAAACAAACTGTCTGAGAAACTTTTAGACAATAAGCCAATTTTCTCACTGAGTTAATAAGTAAAGTTTACTAATCATTAAATTATTTTATATATTTGCTAATTTACTCCAATTATTATGTATCTTCATTTCTCTTTACTTAATTGTTCTAGTTATAGGAATATATACTACATTTTAATTTGACAAGACAGCTTCTCCCTCATTCTTTCTCTTTTTAGATTTTTCCTGGTTATTTTAACAAATTTATATTTCTAGATAAATTTTATAATTATATGTTGCAAATCCACAAAAGAAGAAAGATCATTCACATTTCTTTACAGATATGTGTTCATAATTTTTGCCTTCTTAAAATTAGTTTAAATGACCCCCAGTAGAGTAGCGTCACTGAAGACTTTTTATAAATATAACTTTCATAAAAAATGTGGGGACAGGAACATTCCTCATGAGATCCCATACATTTCTCATGAGAACGAACATTTTCACTTCTATTTTAATATTATCTCAGAGGATTTCATATGTGTTTGGAATCCTTACTCCCCTTTCCAAGCATGAATAAATCAATATAATTGGTTGCATCTTACTCATAGCTATAATTTCCCAGTCAGGATTTACTACTTAGACACTGAGTTGGTTTCCTATGGACAGAAAACTTGTTTTATTACATCTGTTGATGAACAGCAGCTTTGACATGTTGAAGCAAGGGCATGGATTTCCTTCTCTGCATAGTATGTGTCATATGAGAACTAGTAACCAATTATTATAAGGGTTGAAAACAGAGTGACCTCTATAAGCTGAATAATGTCAACATGAATGTAACTTTGAAATACTTTCATTAATAAAATAAGGGTAGGCATTTAGTTTAGTACCTTTGTAAGGAAGGGGCAAATGAATCAGAAAGAATACTCTATAGGTAGGTATCTCAAATAATAGGGAATCTGACTATAGTAGAGATATTTTTATTGGAAAATTATATGAAATAAATTTGGAGAGTCTTGATTCATCCTGACATCAGCCTGGAACCATTGAAAGTCTTGTGCAGAAGACTAGGTCTTTAGGAAAATTCAAACAAAAAAAGCAAATAGTAGGAAGAAAATGTGTTAAT
This sequence comes from Galagoides demidoff, assembly GCA_963574575.1. Classification (NCBI taxonomy): domain Eukaryota; kingdom Metazoa; phylum Chordata; class Mammalia; order Primates; family Galagidae; genus Galagoides; species Galagoides demidoff. The sequence goes on from CAUYQV010142007.1 coordinate 6,810, forward strand.
TTTTAAAGAACCCTAATAAGAAAACTGCATTTTCCTATCAGAAAGAAGAAGGTATTTTAAATGAATAAATTTACTAAAAGGCAAATCTCTTCTAAAGAAAACATTAAAGTTTGTTCATGCTATTTGAATTACAGAAGTAGCCTCACCTTTCATTTTCTCTGGTGATCTGCAGGAAGATGTCATGATGGCATTAATAAAAATGATTAAAATTACCATAGCAGCCATGTGTCACTGAAATAGAACAACGGGCAAAACTTCTTCCCACAAGAAAGTATGTTGCTTGGTAAGTGGTCTCCTTGTATGTTTGTCCTTTGAGAACCACAGTCAAAGTGATACTTTTTGAAACTGACCACATTTTACCATTGTTTTCTAAAGGGGATATAGTTCAATGGGAGAATGAGATATGCCTACTTCAATCAGTTTCTAAACCACCCTTTGAAATATTAATGTAAAATCTGACAGGCAAACCTGTTTATTACACCATTTTTTCTTTAAATATTTTTCTTTTGAATCACAGATATTCAAGTGATAATTTTAAGCAATTAACAAAGAAGAATGTACCATAAGGAAACAGTCCCAAATCATAAACATTATCTTTTAGAGTTCAGCATGCCTTAGTATTTATTATTGTTGTTGTCAAATTGTACTCTGACCATCTCAGGTATTTTAATCAAATCCTTTACAGAATTTGAGGGAGACTGATGGACTGTAAGACAGAAGGCCCCTGGCTTTCTTTTTTATCCACTTTGGCTAAGAAAGTTGAAATACTTTACACTGGGCCTCTACTTATGATTTATTTTGAAGAAATAGTTCTTTGCTTTGAAAAGTAAATAAAATCATTTTTCTGCTTTACAAAGATTTTTTTTTTCTGAACTAATGAGCCAGAATCATTAACCTAGTGTGCTTTTTTTTTTTTTTTAAAGAAAACAAACACCCCATTTAACTTCATGTATTCTCTGAAGAGTAAACAAAAATATAAACTGCAATGTTTTTCTAATGGATCTATTCCACAATATCATGAATTTCATTTTCTCTAGACCTCTCACCACTGTTTATAGACACTAACAATCTTTTCAGAGAGAGAGAGAGAGGTAGATGGGATTTTTAAAAAAGGTGGTTAGTCTGAAGACAAATTCACTGTGGCTGGTTCTAACTCATTTAATTAACCCTGCTTTTGCTATTCGAACTAAGAAAAGAGTCTTTTCATCCAGTGACCTTGTAGTGACAGAACCCGCGATGTCTCCCAGGGTAGGTGATTTTTAAGTGACATCAGAGAATGGATTGTTGAGGAACAAAATGAAAATAGAAGAGAGTCAATGAGAAGATGAAGTCTTATGAGCATTTGGCAAAAGAGGAAGTTGGCAGCTTGGTGAAAGATTGTTCCAATAATTGAGAGTTTTGCCATGTGAGGATGGAGGGAGGTAATATCTTAGACTCTTTATTAAAGTGTTACAGTTCCAATACAATTTGCTTTATGTGTTTGGCAAAATATCCCAAACTCTTAAAATGTGGAAAGAACATTGAAAGCCATCCAGACTTCAATTCAAATTTTTTAAAAAACTTACTTGATCTGTGAAGAAAAGTGGAATATAATATATATATATATACACATATGTATATTTGGCATCCATTCTTCTCTCAAGTAATAACTTTGAAGAAAGCATAATTCTGAGATAAGCATAATGTACCAGAGCAAAGCAGATAATCCTTTGAAATTTTGTTTAGAAAATCAGAGAGAGGGGTTTCAGCCTTAAAAGGACATAAACCATACAATAGAAACCCATGTTTTCCTTTGCAGGGAAGGCTCGACTTTATCTCTCCATCTCAGATGCTGTGGTGTCCTTGTATCAGTTGACTGCTGCATGTCTGTACTGTCTGCATGAAGTTTGTGCATAATACGTAAAAGCATGCATATGTACATATATTCAATGTGTTAGAAAACAATGGCCAAGATCCTCTAAAAAAAAACAATTGAAAGTTATATGAATTGCCAAAAACAGGTAAGTTATTGTTATGGACCATATATTAAATATATCCCCTAGAATAGTTAGAACCAGTTTTATTTTCTTCCATTTTTAAGTTTATCTCAGGCCCGCTTTTATTTAATGATCTCCCCTAGAAAATCCTTCTCTTCTTCTACATTATCTCCATCCTACCCATTAGAATTTCTTGAATTTTTTGTGTTCTCTGAAAGCACAGTTCACACAAAACCACTTATCTCCCTTGAGGTTCCATGATGAGAATCATGGTGCTCAGCACATGTTTGACAAATCAACTTTGTCCCACAGGGCCGGCACTCTATGCTAGCAGTACTTTCCAGGCAATGCTACACGGAGCAGAAGCATGACTGTTAAACTGACACTAGGAAATCATTTTTCTGAGGAAGCCTGTAGCATCATATGATGATATATATTTCACCTGAACTGGCTAAATTGTGCCTCTGGAAGTGGTTTGACTGCAAGATTATTATTTTTTGTTTTGTTTTTTTCTGTTTTTGCTATTGCCGAGGGTAAGGAAGAAATGAAGATGTAAGAACATGCCTTGTTGTAATATTTGGGGAACCCATCATTGGTCTATGGGTAGAGCACTTAGGCATATGATTTTTCCCTGAAGGAAGGTTCAAAATGTAATATTTGACTTTTATCTTTCTTCATCAACAAGGTCCTCTGAGCCAATTAACAGAAAAAAATCACATCAAATGATGCCAAAATTGCATCTAATTCATCAAATTATTTCATGACCCACTTTGGATTAGGGAAATAACAATTAAAACCTTAAGTGCTTGGAAAAAAATTGTATTTGCAGTAGTAAGAAACTGCAATAGTTCTTAATAATACCTCTTCAGTGTTGGTTTTTATAACACTTTCGGTCACCTAGGAAGTTTAACAATGCCACCAAACTTCTTGGATGTTCATGGAAATAATTTTGCTAATATCTACAGACCCACCAAAAAGCCCGATGGAAACGCTCTCAGAGTCCTGCCCTGGGAGTAGGGTCTGCTAAGACCTGTGTAAACTGGCTATGATCCACTGAAGAATTATAAAGTTAGAAACAGTGGTAAAGACAGAGACATGAGACATACAGTAGAATTTAAAAGGTGGGAGCTCAGGGGTCCACTGCCTATTTGTGGGCTTCTGGCAATGGCCCAGAGTGTTTGGCTCCACTCTGATTTTATTGAAGTCTATTTGCCCAGTGGGTAAGATGAGGGAGGGAACAAAGATGCCAGAAGTTTCTGAGTGAACATTTCAGCTCCTATTGTTATTATTATTAACCTTAAGAGTAGCCTTCAGAAATCTGAAATCTGAGCCTTGTATTGGCAGAGCCTGCTGCTTGAGATCATACACACAGGTTTCTAGTATGTGTTGAGTGCGACAAAGCAAATTTGATAATAATGTCCATCCTCTAAAGAATGACTATTCTATTGTAGCACCCAGAGTTAAAAGTTTTCATAATAAGCAAATAGAGCACAGAAATGCCATTCCAGATAAGAAGGCCTGTTACCGAGAACCAGTGCATCATATCAGTTAACTGATCTTATTTCCTTCCAGCATAATTTTTACATTTTAATTTGAGAAAATAAGATAGGTCATTACACTTGTCTCCTTTCAGTCCCATGACGACTCCAACTTGTGCTGGACGAGAATAGAGAGGAAAAGGCATAGCTACAAATTCAGGTATACCCCTTGGGGATCCAACAAACTTTTGAGCAAATAGTTTGAATTGTGTTGACATGCTCAAACATTTCTCTTAAAGTGGAACTGTTCTGTCAACAGGGCTGAGTCAGATAGGACTTTTGGAGAAAACATCATGCTTAGCTAGTATCAGCCCTCATGGGAGTCCTGCTGTCTCCTTTCAGGATGAATTTTGTCTGGAACATTTCCATTTATGACAAAGGGTCTAACAAGGTGAATCTTCAAAGAGGTAGAAATCTGGACTACATTTTCTCAAGATACTCTTTTTCCCCTGAGCAAACCTTTTTCACCACATGCCAGGTATCATCTCTGCACACCAAGGAAAGTTCAGAATAAGAGCAATGTGCAGCCTCAAAGTTTTCTCCCACATCCTTTCCACAGGGCAATTAATTCTACTACAATGCTATCCTTATATTACCATGTGGGACGGCTCAAATAATTATCTTCCCAATAATGAAAATCTATTCTAATTTGACCCACCATCTACATCATGTAGTCATAGTTGGGCTAACATTATATGTACATAAATATTTGTTTTTAAAATTCTTACTTAAAGGAAATTTGTTTTTTGAGCTGGAACTTTTCTCTCTAAACATCCTGAGGAAGGAGACGATGTTTTATTCATCTGATATTTACATTCACCCTCCCAGTCTAGCATACCATGTGGACTGTACTGATTGAATGCTGAATTGAATTAAATTCCTCCCATTCATCCTATTTCCACTTATATAAAATATGTTCCTGTGGTGTTTCTCTTCTTTGCACTTGAGTATGAAAATTGTGCACACATTTTATGGTCACTATTTTATTCCTATCCTCCTAGTGGTCCCTACTCCAGACTAAACACCTCACTCCCTCTAACTATTTTAATAAGTTAGGAAAACAACAACCCTCACCACCTCACTATTTGGTCTTTCACCAGAAGCTCTTGAGATGAAATGCAGGGTATGCAGGTAATTCATGAACAGTTTCAAGGATTGCTGTATACCTTATGAAACTGTGTAGAAAATTTCATGTGTATCTAATAAGCACATTTTATTGAGGTAATATATATATATATAACTTCTTATATATTTCTTTTTTCTTTTTTGCAATTTTTGGCTGGGGCTGGGTTTGAACCTGCCACCGCCGGCATATGGGGCCGGTGCCCTACTCTTTGAGCCACAGGCCCTGCCCCTTCTTATATATTTCTAAATGAAGGATTGTGATCTCTCAAAGATTAAGAATCACTGATAGAAAAGTTATCCACTTTGTCATATTGACCTCAAAATGTGATCCCCAAACTTGAACATAATGTTGTGTTATAGTTTGAGAGAGGGCAGAAGAAATGGTATTTCCTTTGCTCAGGACACTATTTTTCTATTAAAAAAAAATCAAATATTTTTCTTTAATCAAGATTTCAGGCCCCTTAACTATCACCTAATATTTTGAGTGAATACTAAATTTTATCATCATACACGTAGACACACACATATACTCGTAATCAAGCTGCTGTCCACTGCTACTTTTATATGTCTTTTAGTGTGAAATCCATATTTTAAATTTACACTTGTCAAATCTCATGTTGTCTGTAGCCCATCATAGTCATAAAGATTCTCTTATGTCTTAGTTTTTATGTTAATTTTAGCCTTTATAGTTCCTAATCACTTAAAATTTTATAACCATGACTTTTCTTTCATCTTCCAAGTTGTTTATAAAAAAGTTGACAGTTCTATACAAGTCTATAAGAGACCTCTCTCCTTTGCATTACTAGGAACTCATTAATCCATACTCTTTGGGGGTTGCTAATTGGGTACCCTACTATGTCATAAGATGCACATCTCCCTAAACTTTTAGAAGAGATATCATGAAATATTTGGTATTACCTAAATGAAAGTGGGGTTTACTCTATCAACAACATGCAATTTTCTTCTTCTGTCACCACAGAAAATTAGTTTGCACAAAATTATGCTTACCATACTACAAACAGTTAGCATCCAGTTATTGACTATTCCTTTTCTCAGTTTTGGTTAGTAATACCAAGACATCACCAGTTTGAGATAATCACTGAAAACAGATCACCAATGTGAAGCAATACATTAATGCATAATAACTACACGCTTATAAGCAAACATTATAGAATGGTCTAAGGTTTATGAATCTTTTAAAATGGATTAATAGCAATTAGTTTTTAAAATAACAAATTTTCTCTGTGATATAGAAACATGCATTTTAAGAAGAATGAGATAAATTTACCCATTTTTGTGCAACGAAAGCTTGCTGTGATACTTTCTATGGTAAAGATATCTTGTACTATAGCATCGTAGCATATAACTCTCACAAAATTATAGAGATAGCAAATTATTAATAAAAAAGCCATAATTTTAAATGTTTCTCAAAAATAAACTTATTTGCCTTGACTCAATGATGCATGGCTAGAATAAAAAAATTATATAGAGGAAAGAAGCATTTACAAATTGAGCAAATATTTTAATTTATTAATTTACTTTAATAACACAAAAAGTGAAATAATACTTATAAAATTTTAAAAATGATGATATATGATTTATGGATACCTTATCAACTTAATAACATATAATTTATGGCATATTTTTTGTATTAACTAAAGACTGATTTATCTATAAATGTAAATAATTTTCTAGAGCTAAAAATGACAACTTAAGAGACAAATTTGAATTTTGTGGGTGATGGAAGTGAAATAAGAGTGAATAAGTAATTTAACAAATAAACGAAATAAAATGGAATATTTATAATTTAAAATGTCTGTTATTAATTTAAAAATAAGACCAGGTGTGGTGGCTTACATCTAGCACGTTGGGAGGCTGAGGCTGATGGATTGGTTGAGCTCAGGAGTTCAAGACCAGCTTGAGCAAAAGTAAGACTTTGTCTCTACTTATAATAGAAAAGTTAGCCAGATGTGGTGGCACATATCTCTGGTCCCAGCTACTCAGGAGACTGAAGCAAGAGGATTGCATGAATCCAGGAGTTTGAGGTTGTTGTGAACTACAATGACACCATGACACTCTACCCAGAGTGACAGTGAGATCCGGTCTCAAAAAAAAATTAATGTAAAAAGACATGTTTCACTAAGAAAATATTTTCCCATTTTAGAAATATAAAAAAGCACAGTGAAAGCAAAGTTTTAAGGAATAAATGTATTTTGAATATTTTTCTAAATTTTTAAGGTTTGTAAATATGTTTATAATCAAAGCACATTTAATTAATTGCTATAGAAAAGAAACTGTAAAATGCCTCACATATGACCCTGAATGGGGATAGTAAATAATTTTATTTGCTAAGTGGTAAATCACACATCATAGTGAAACGATGATTATCTAGACACTTAGCCAAGAAGAGAGTTGAAGTTATTAAGATAACAGGAAATAAACCATGAGGAGTTAATTACAGAGAATATGCTCCACATATTTTAGGTTTTAAAAATTATTAAAACTGTTTGGAAAAGCAGGGACATGTTCTTATCTTGGATAACACCCTCAGGGACACCCTTTTCAAATCACATCCATCAATATGTGACTGCCTCCTTGCATGTTCCCGGATACATGTGACCTGCTGCCTGAAGAATGGCTAAAATAGTTCTGTTAACACCAAATTCCTCTTTTCTTCCTTCTCTTTTATCCACAGCTGTCAAACTTGATTTATGTTTATCTGTAGATGAATATTGCCATTCTATTATGGGTGGAAGAAGTGGTTTTCTGTAGCTTTGAAATTTGAGCTCAGTGTTTTATTTATTCATAATGGGAAGGTGGAGAAGAAAGAGAAATTGTACCATCCAACTGCATAAAAGATGGGAATCTTCCACTTTTGGTCTCACCAAGGTTTCTTTTTGGTAGAGGTCAGAATTGGCAAAAGACATTACGGAGGGCATGAGAAGAGACTTGGACTCCTCCTTGCCAGTAGTATGCTTGTGTAATTGTGGTGTGCCTATATACTGGTGTACTACCTAGAAATAAAGAATAAACTACTGTAACACTCAACAGCATGTATAATTATCACCAATACAAAGATGGGAAAACAAAGATGGTCACACAAAAATACATACTGTATACATTTATATATATGAGGTGTAAGAATGGACAAAAATAACCTGTTCTGATAGAATCATGGTTACCATGGGACATTCATTATGAAGGGCAAGAGGGAGAATTTGGAAATTTCCTGTGCCTTAATCTGGCAGTTGGTTCCTTGGATGAATGTACCTACAGAAGCTCCTTGTGGTACACTTTATAATACCCTACTTTACCTAAATACTTTTTAAAAGAAATATTATTAAAGTGATAATATTGCAACATTTAATAATATTATTTAAATGTGGATAACTGATATAAATCTATATAATTTACAATTGCCTGTGTGGATGTATATAAATGTTTGGTTTGGGGGTGGGGGAAAGGGAATTTTGGTTTTTCTTTTCAAGCTACTTTATAGATGTTTTGGCATAATTATCAAGTAAATGAGGTGAAAGCTATGGTGATTAGTTAAATGTAACCATGTTAGATTGTATAAAAAAAAATCAGCACATTGTACTCCACATATTCATGAATGTATTCATGATCTATGTGTATTTGACTTAATAAAATTTAAAAAAAAAGCTACTTTAGTTTCCTAGCTACTTATTTTAATTAATACGTAGAATATTTTAACTGTTTCTGGTTATTCCATTATTTCCCAAATATTGTCTGTTTCTTATTTTTTATTCTACTTTTAATTTAAGCTACCATTTATATCTTGTTACTTAACTGAAATATCTTTTCCAAGATGGGTTATATCTTACCTAACTGAAATATCTTTTCTGAAATGGGTTACATCTTAATTTGCATTTAACTAAAATTCTCCATTAGCACAGTTCTAATAAATTTTATGGATATTCTGGGTTAAGATGTCAGAAATGGAATTTTTTAATTATCTCAAAGCTCTCTATTTATAAAGTAGATTAAGTTTTATAGAATACCAAAGACTGTTACCCAGCCTTCCTAGAAGCCATTATTTTTTAATCGTTAGGGAAATCATGATTAAAAATTGAAAAAATTTCTGCAGTACATCTTATATAATAACATTAACAAGACAATTAATAGAAACATATTTGTACATAAGTATAATTTTGGTGAATATTGGCATTCAATTATTTTCTAGTACATTATTTTTTGGTTAAGTATGCAATTCTTCATACATAATGGATGTAGATAATACCCAAGAAAACAAGGAGACTCACAGTTCTTCTGAAGAACCCTATAATCTGTGCATTTCTCTCTTGCACCCAGTCACTTTTAACTTGCACAGGGTAAAATGAAATATACAAAAATGATA
>CAUYQV010142008.1:0-50343 GCA_963574575.1 Galagoides demidoff
CAATGATGGCTGCAACCAAAAAATGGCCAGGCGTTGTGGTAGGCGCCTGTGGTCCCAGCTACTTGGGAGGCGGAGGCAGGAGACTCGCTTGAGCCCAGGAGTTGGAGGCTGCTATGAGCTGTGATGCCATGGCACTCTACCCAGGGGAATAGCTTGAGGCTCCGTCTCAAAAAAAAAAAAAAAAACTTGGGAGTTAAGAGTTGAAAGTCAATTTTTCAGGCAAATGGAATTCAGAAGAAAAGAGGGGTTACAATCTTATTTTCAGATACATGTGGATTTAAAGCAACTAAAGTCAAAAAAGACATTGATGGTTACTTCATATTGGTCAAGGGAAAAATACAACAATAAAATTTTATTTTATGTACCCTAAAATAGATAATAAAATCGAGTTCATATTTATGTTTTTCTCTTTTACAACTGTAGAATAGGCCAGGCAAGGTGGCTCACACCTATATCCTAGCACTCTGGGAGGCCAAGGCGGGTGGATTGCCTGAGCTCACAGAATTGAGACCAGCCTGAACAAGAGTAAGACCTAAACTTTAAAAACAGCCAGGCATAAGCCGGTGCAGTGGCTCACACCTGTAATCCTAGCACTGTGGGAGGCCAAGACAAGTGGATGGCTTGAGATCAGAAGTTCGAGACAGCCTAAGCAAAAGCAAGACCCCCATCTCTACTAAAAATAGAAAAACTGCAGCAAGAGGATCACTTGAACCCAAGAGCTGGAGTTTGTTGTGAGCTATGATGCCATAGCACTCTACCCAGAGCAACAGCTTGAGACTGTCTCAAAAAAATAAATAAGTAAATAAAAATAAAAATAGCCCAGCGTTATGCCAGGCACCTTTAGTCCAGCTACTGGGGTGGAGGAGACAAGAGAACGACTTGAACCCAGGTGTTTGAGGCTGCTGTGAGCTATGACATCACTGCACTCTACTGAAGGTGACAAGGTGAGGCTCTGTCTCAAAAAAAAAACTGCAAGATAATCCATAAATCTCTTTTCCATCCAAAATAAATAAGAGCTGAGTGTCTAGGGGGTGGCAGGAAAATTGGATTGGAAAGGGTTTAAGCTCCTCAGACAGGGGTTGGAAGGGCCACTTCTATTGGCAAAGGTGGCTCAGTAGCCTTCTTTTTTTTTTTTACAGGTTAATGTAAGGGTACAAACAACCAGGTCACAAATTTGAATTTGTTAGTGTAGAGTCCCTCTTGTAGTTGTGTCCCACCCCCAAAAGATGTGCCATATACCCCAACATTGTGCCCAATAAGCAGGAGCACCCCAAACCCTTTCTCCCCTTGTTAGCCCCTTCCTAACTTGAATTGAGTTTTTCTCCTATGTGGGTGTGAACTGATGATCATCTATTGGCTTCATATTAGTATTGAGTACACTGGTTATCTGCTTTTCCATTCTTGTGATACTTTACTGAGATGAACATGTTTCAACTCCATTCAGGTTAATACAAAAGATGTAAAGTCACCATCTTTTTTGGTTGAATAGTATTCCATGGCATACATATACCACAGCTTGTTAACCCATTCCTGGGTAATGGGCATTTAGTTGTTTCCACATCTTGGCGATTGTAAACTGAATTGTGATAAACAATCTAATGCAAATGTCTTTGTGATAAAAAGCATTTTTTTCTTCTGGGTAGATGCCTATTGAGTGGGATTGCAGGGTAACATGGGAGATCTAATATGAATTTTGAGGAATCTCCATACTTCCTTCCAAACTGTTTTAGTTTGCAGCCTTACCAACAGTGTAAAAGTGTTACCTTCTTTCTGCATCCTCACCAGCATCTGCAATTTTGGGAGTTCATGATGTGGACTAATCTTACTGGGATTAGGCAGTTTGACTTGCATTTCTCTGATAACTAGGGACTATGAGCATTTTTTTCATGTTTGTCAGCCATTCGTCTTCCTCAGAAAAGGTTCTGTTCATGTCTCTTGCTCATAATAGATGGAACTGTTAGCTCTTTTTTTGTTGTTAATTTCAGTTCTCTATGGATCCTAGTTATCAAACTTTTCTCAGATTCATAACATGCAAATATCTTTTCCCATTCTGAAGGCTGTCTGTTTGATTTGTGTGTTGTATCCCTAGTTGTGCTGAAGCTTTTTAGGTAATTAAGTCTCATTTGTTGGCCCCTTTGCTTACTTGCCCTGGCAATGAAGGCCCATTTGCTGTCTATGGTGAATGCTTCTTGCTCTGTAAGGCTTGCTCTTACTCTGTAAATCCACAATAAACTTTGTTCTATGCTTTCCTTAAAAAAAAAAAAAAGTCCCATTTGTTTATTTTTGTTTTTGTTGCAATTGCCACAAAAGTCTTCGCAAAATCATTCCCCAAGCCAACATCCTCAAGAGTTTTTCCCACACTTTCTTGTAGGATTTTGTTGTTTCATGCCTTAAATTTAAATCTTTTATCCGTCTTTTTTTTTTGTTTGTTTGCTTTTAATAGAGACAGTGTCTCACTTTATCACCCTCAGTAGAGCACCATGGCACTACAGGTCATAGCAACTTCCAACTCCTGGGCTTAAGCGATTCTCTTGCCTCAGCCTCCTGAGTAGCTGGGACTACAGGCACCTGCTACAGTGCCCGGCTATTTTTTGTTACAGTTTGGCCAGAGCTGGATTTGAACCCACCACCCTTGGTATATGGGGCCAGCGCCCTACCCACTGAGCCACAGGCACTGCCCTCTTTTATCCATCTTAAATCAACTTTTATAAGTGGTGAAAAGTACGTGTCCAGTTTCAGCCTTTTACATGTTCTCCCAGCACCTCAGCAGCTTTTAAGGATTCAAGGTTTCAGCTTATGTGGAATCTGACCATATGGCCTCAAACTAATTTTCTTAATTTCCTTATCAATAAATGACCTCACCCACAAGTCAGGAATTCCCTTTGCACTATCTTTGTGAACAGATGCAGAAATTTTCACATCCCTGACATGGAACCTGAGCTTAAATCCCAGAGTTCATCATTCTATTTTGTTTTGTTTTGAGACAAAGTCTTACTCTACTGACTAGGTTAAAATATACTGGCGTTATTATAGCGCACTGCAACCTCAAACTCTTGGACTCAAGTTATCCTCCTGCCTCAGCCTCCTGAGTAGCTGGGATTACAGATGAGTACCACCACACCTGGCTAATTTTTTTTTTTTTTTTTTTTGGTAGAGTGGAGGTCTCACTATTGCTTAGGCTGGTCTCGAACTCCCAGCCTCAAGAATCATCTCCCCTTCCTGTCCCTAAGTGCTGAAATTACTGGAGTGAGACTACATCTGGCCTGCTACGTAAAGTTTTAAACTTAGCTAAATGAAAGTATTACATTCCAAGAATTTCTGTTCCCATATCTTTTTTTTGTTTGTTTGTTCAATACACAGCCTTACTCTGTCACCCTATGTAGAGTGCCCTAGCATCATGGATCATAGCAACCTCAAAATTTTGGGCTCAAGTGATGCTCCTCCTGCCTCAGCATCCCAAGTAGCTAGAACTATAGGTACCAGCCTCAACGCCCAGTTAATTCCCATATTTCTGGCTTTTGTGGGCCATAGAGTTTAACATGGAACAGTTAGAGGGTGCAGGAGATGGGAGAACCATCCTATAGTTTACAAGCACTGTTCTGCTCACCTTCTGGCTCAACTTACTGTTATTAAAGAGGCAGTAGTTAGCCTATAACTGCTGCTGCAAGTACTCTACCTTCCTCTGGATGCTCCTTGAGCTTCTTTACCTCCTGAGCTAAATGTGTGTGTTATGCCAGGCACAGTGGCTCACACCTGTAATCCTAGCACTCAGGGAGTATGAGATGGACAATTCCTTGAGCTCAGGAGTTCCAAGAATGAGTCTGAGTTAGAGTGAGACCTCATCACTACTAAAAATAGAGAAATTGGCTTGGTGCCCATAGCACAGTCATGATGGTGCTGGCCACATGCACCAAGGGTGGTGGGTTTGAACCTGGCCTGGGCCAGTTGAACAACAATGACAACTGCAACAAATAATAGCCAGGTGTTGTGGTGGGCACCAGTAGTCCCAGCTACTTGGGAGGATGAGGCAGGAGAATGATTTGAGCTCAAGGGTTTGAGGTTGCTGTGAGATAGGATGCCACAGCACTCCACTGAGGGCAACATGGTGATACTCTGTCTCAAAAAAAAAGAGAAAAGAAAAGAAAAAGAAAAATTAGCTAGGCATTGTGGTGCATGCCTGTAGTCCCAGCTACTCAGGAGGTAGAAACAGGAGGATCACTTGAGCCCAGGAGTTTGAGGTTGCTGTAAGCTAGGCCGAAGCCACATACTCTTTTTTTTTTCTTTCTTCTGAGACAGAGTCTCACTATGTCCTCCTTGGTAGAGTGCTGTGACATCACAGCTCACAGCAATCTCAAACTCTTGGGCTTAAGCAATTCTCTTGCCTCAGCCTCCCAAGTGGCTGGGACTACAGGCATCTGCTACAACACCCAGTTATTTTCCTGTTGCAATTGTCATTGTTGTTTAGCTGGCCCAGGCTGAGTTCAAACCCCCTACCCCTCAGTGTATGTGGTTGGCGCTGTAACCACTGTGCTATAGGTGCCAAGTCAAAAGCCACATACTCTTAACCTGGGCAAAAGAGGAAACTATCTCTGAAAAAAAGGTGTATGTTAGCTCCCTGCCAAGCACTCTGCACAACCAGGATCACATAATCAGAGGCAACCAAAACCGGAATGGCTTTCCATCCGCCAGTAGCTTACAGTTTGTTCTTACTGTTCCCCACTTCACATCCATCTTCCTTTCCCAAATGCCTGCCCTCTGAAATTCAAACTCCAGCATCAGGAACAAAGACAACAGCCATATAGAAATTACTTAGCAGGCTCCTACATTGTGTGAACTCAAATCCCATAAGTAATACACACACACTACATATAATTCTTTTCTTTACTCATCCTAGTGGTTCTATTTCTCTATTTTATTCTGGAAAAAAGATTACAATTAAATGTAACAAATCTTTACTTGTTAACCATTATGATAGAAACCTCCAAAGCAGAACACTTAACCAGGGCACAGCCTCAATTTCCTTATTATGTCTAGTTACTACACACAATAGCTTGAGTACCCACAGTCCAGACACTGAGCTAGTACTAGAAAATTATGGGCAAAAGCAAGAACAATGTCTGCTTTCATAAAAGTCAGCCTTTTTTTGAAAACTAAAATTACATAAACTAATATAACACTGCAATCATGGCTGGGCAAAGTGGCTCACACCTGTAATTCTAGAACTCTGGAAGGCTAAGGCAGGTGCATTGCTTCAGCTCAGGAATTCAAGACCAGCCTGAGCAAGAGCTAGACCACTTCTCAACTAAAAATAGGAAAACTGGCTCGGCACCTGTGGCTCAAGTGGCTAAGGCGCCAGCCACATATACTGGAGCTGGCGGGTACGAATCCAGGCTGGGCCTGCCAAACAATGACAACTCCAACCTAAAAATAGTCAGGTGTTGTGGCAGGCACCTGTAATCCCAGATACTTAGGAGGCCAAGGCAGGAGAATCGCTTGAGCCCAGAAGTTGGAGGTTGCTGTGAGCCGTGATGCCACAGGGCTCTACAGAGTGCTGAGGCTCTGTCTCAAAAAATAAATAAATAAAATTAAATTGAATATTGAGGCACAACCAAACAAACTATATACTTCAACACAGCTTTGAGCTGTGATGCCACAGCACTCTACCTAGGGCGACAGCTTGAGATGGTCTCAAACAAATAAAAAAGAAAACTAGCAGGTCTTTGTGGCAGCCACTTATAGTCCCAGATGCTTAGGAGGCTGAGGCAAGAGGATCACTTAAGCTCAAGACTTTTGAGGTTGCTGGGAGCTATGATGCTAGGGCACTCTACCCAGAGCAACAGAATCAGACTTTGTTTAAAGAAAAAAGAATAAAAACACAAAATAATAATAGAACACTGTAATTATAAGCACCAAGAAAACTTGAGTTAAAGGAGGTCAATAAAAAAAATTCAAGAACTTCAGAAAACTGATTGTTGTTGTAGTAGATGATAGCTATCAGTAGAGACCAATATCTTCACTTCTACTGTGAAAATTACAAATAAAATTGCAAAAAACACACAAAAGAATTCATGAAAAAGTGATGCTTGAGACACTCTAAACTAAGAAAGACTAAGAATAATTAAAACAAGCAAAGAAAGGCCTTCCAGGCAAAGGTAAAGAATAAGTGCCAAGATTCATGGTGAGCACAGGACAGCAAAGGAGGCCTCATACAGAAGCAAAGAAAGCAAGAAGAAATACAGTACAAGATGAGGCGGAGGCTCAAAAGAAAATAGTTACGCACCTTATAAAGAAGTGGTCCTGTAAGATTATAATGAGGCTGTATTAAGCTAAGTGTTACTACAAGAAAGTCAAAAAGTTTAAACATTTACAAGATTATAAAGTAAAAAAGTTACAGTAAACTAAGGTTAATTTATTATTGAAGAAAAAATTTTATAAATTTAGTTTAGCGTAAGTGTACAGTAATGTCCAAGGCCTTCACGTTTACTCACCACTCCCTCACTAACTCTCCCAGAGCAATTTCCAGTCCTGCAACCTCCATTCCCCGTAAGTGTCCTCTACCAGTGTACCATTTTTAAAATCTTTTATATCTTTTTTTACTGTACTGTTCTATGTTTACGTATGTTTAGACACAAATACTATCGTGTTACAATTGCCTACAGCATTCAGTACAGTAATATGCTGTACAAGTTTGTAGGCTAGGTGAAACAGATGGTACAGGGTGGCCATAAAGTTCATGTGCAATTTTTAAATTGCAGACTCTTTTAAGTTGCCCACAAACTTTATGGCCACCCTGTATATCATATAACCTATATATGTAATAGACTATACTATTTAGGCTTGCGTAAGCACAATATTCACAAGATGACAGAATTACCTGACATATTTCTCAGAATGTACTCCCATGGTTAAGGGATGCATAGCCATATGTATACCCTTGAGATCACCTTATGAAGTTTTGTCTTCAAAGCACTGGAAAGCCACTGAGAGTTTTAGGTAAAAGGACATAACCAGTCTACCCTGTTTAAATGTAATTTTTACATTAACAAGACATATTCACCTTTCCCCAAAAATGTATCTTAAAGGAATACCTGGGCTCAGCACCTGTGGCTCAAGTGGCTAAGGCGCCAGCCACATACACCTAAGGTGGTGGGTTCAAATCCAGCCTCGGCCCCCCAAAAAAGCTGCGCATTGTAGCAGGCACCTGTGGTTCCAGCTACTTGGGAGGCTGAGGCAGGAGACTTGCTTGAGTCCAGGAGTTGGAGGTTGCTGTGAGTTGTAATGCCATGGCACTCTCCCCGGGAGACAGCCTGAGGCTCTGTCTCAAAAAAAAAAAAAAAAAAACAAACTTGGCCCAGGCCTAGTTTGAACCCGCCAGCCTCAGTGTATGTGACCGGCGCCCTACTCACTGAGCTATGAGCACTGCCCTTATTTTAAGACAGAGTCTCACTCTGCTAACCTGGGTAGAGTGCTGGGGTATCATAGCTCACAACCTCAAACTCTTGGGCTCAAGAGATTCTTTTGCCTCAGCCTCCCAAGTAGCTGGGACTACAGGCACCTGCCACAATGGCATGGCCATTTTTAGAGTTGAAGTCTTCCTCTTGCTTAAGCTGGTTTCCAATTCCAGAGCTCAAACAATCCACACACCTCGGCCTCCCAGAGTGCTAGGATTACAGGCATGAGCCCCTGTCCCCTGCACCCAGCCAAGAATACAAATTTTTAATATTAGAGGGGAAAAAAAAATAAACTCAAAGTAAAAATCCTGTGATTTTAATTTGAATTAGAAGTAACAATACAGGCTCAGCACCTATAGCTCACCTGCTAGGGTACCAGCCACATACACTGGAGCTAGTGGGTTCAAATCCAGCCCATGCCTGCTTAACAATGACAACTACAAACAAAAAATGGCCAGGGATAGTGGCAGGTGCCTGTAGTCCTACCTATGTGGGAGGCTGGGGCAAGAGAATCGCTTAAGCCCAAGAGTTTGAGGTTGCTGTGAGCTGTGACACCACAACACTCTACCCAGGGCAACACAATTAGACCCTGTCTCAGGAAATAAATAAATAAAATTTAAAAATTTAAAAATAAATAACTACAGACTGGGCACCTGTAGCTCAGTGGCTAGGGCCCAGGCCACATGCTCTGGGGCTGGTGGGTTTGATCCCAGCTGGGCCTGCTAAATAAATCAAGAAAAAAATGGCTGGGCATTGAGGCAGGCGCCTGTTGTCCCAGCTACTTAGGGAGGCTGAGGTAAGAGGATTGCTTTGAGCCGAAGAGTTTGAGGGTGACAAAGTAAGACTGTCTCAATTAAAAAAAAAATTAATACAAAATCAAAATTTGCACATTTCCCAAATCTGGCAAATGAAAGCAGGGGCATCCTAGCAGTAATAAGAAAATACAGTACCCAAATATTGGTTTCTAAATTCCACTTCTTGATAAAAGGACCTGAAGGAGGTGGTGATAGGTATTTGGGAAAGTGAATCAAAGCAAGAAAAGCTTGAAAGATCAATGTGTCATGTCAAAGGAAAGAGCACTACCTTGAAAGAATCACACCATGCCCAAGTTATGACAAGCTGAGGAAAAAGAATGACTATTTGATTAAAACACAGTGCATACAAAAAAATCCACAGATCTACAATAATCCACAAGAGAGAGAAAGCAAAAGAAAGTAACTCACCCCTATCTACCACCAAAAAACTCAGAAAGCAGGAAAAATTCTTTTCTCTCATTGCCTGTGTCCGAACCCAACTCAGACTAATTATCTGGTAATTTAGGTGTGCGATATGATAAGTTAAATCATTTGCAGACAAGTCCAAACATTAAACCTACATTATAAGGATGTAACTAACTATAGGCAAACTAAATTATAAACAAATATAACCCAAGTCCAAAAAAGAATTCTATTTTTTTTAAAGACACTACTATACGGCTCCACTACCTTGGTTACAGCGCCAGCCACATACACTGAAACTGGCACATTCAAACCAGGCCCAGACCAACTAAACAACGACAACTTCAACGAAAAAAGTCAGGCATTGTGGCTGGCGCCTGTAGTCCTAGCTACTTGGGATGCTGAAGCAAGAGAATTGCTACACCCAGCAATTTGAGGCTGCTGTGAGCTGTGACACCACAGCACTCTACCGAGAGCAACATAATGACACTGTCTCAAAAAAATAAAATAAAGACACTACTATAATCTAAAAACATCTCAAATGGTACAAAAATGCCTTCATAGTCTCTTCATCTTCTTGTTCTACATTTCGATAAAATCATATCCATGTTGAAGATCCTTCCTCCCATCTCCTACTTCCTCCCCAAAAAGCACATTCACATTTACCATAACATTTAATATTCTGAGTCCAGAACAATTTTCCCTGACTCAAATGATTTCATCAGTTTCTTTAACAAACTAAACTCTGAATCAGAGACTAGAAAGCCTATGCTAGGGCATTCCTCAAACCACCATCCATACTGTTCTAAAAACACATGTTCAATCCTATACCTGCCTTTAGTGATATCCCCTACCTAGAAACATCAACCCTACTAACGTGATTATATGGAATTTGAAATATGGCCCCAGTGTCATCCCCAGACAGACCAGCCATGTGAAACTACGGGTGGTGTTAGTAGTGGGAACATCAGCAGCAACATCAACTGGGCATTTACTATATCCCAAGAACCTAAAGAATGACTTTACCTCAATTAAGCTTGCATCTGATGAGGTGACTTTTCTCATTCCATATTACAGATAAATATGTACACAGGAGTAGTAAAAGATTACACAGGATTATCTTTTGGCTGGAATTCAAATCTTGGATGATACAGTAGGCCAGGTGTGGTGGCTCACACCTGTAATCCTACCACTCTGTGAGGCTGAGGTGGGAGGGAGCGCCTGAGACCAACCTGAGCAAAAGTGAAACCTCATCTCTACAAGAGAAGAACTGCTGGGCACTGTGGTGGCCCCCATTGCCTCAGTTACTCAGGAGGCTAAGGCAAGAAAATCACATGAGCCCAAAAGTTTGAGGTTGCTGGGAGCTATCACACCAGGGCACTCTACCTAGGACAACAGAGTAAGACTCCGTCTCAAAAAGTAAAACAAAAATGGCTCAGCGCCTGTGGCTCAAGCAGCTACGGCACCAGCCACATACACCTGAGCTGGCGGGTTCAAATCCAGCCCAGGCCCGCCAAACCATGATAGCTGCAACCAAAAAATAGCCAGGTGTTCTGGTGGGCATCTGTAGTCCCAGCTACTTGGGAGGCCAAGGCAGGAGAATCGCCTGAGCCCAGGAGTTGGAGGTTGCTGTGAGCCGTGATGCCACCGGGCTCTACAGAGTGCTGAGGCTCTGTCTCAAAAAATAAATAAATAAAATTAAATTGAATATTGAGGCACAACCAAACAAACTATATACTTCAACACGAAAAAAATACTAATGACTACAGCAAAGTTCAAAAGTAGAAAGAGGAAGGAAATCATTTACTTGCACCAGCCATTGTATTTCAGAAACTACTGGGTACCCTATAAATCCATTTCTTTTAATTCTCAGAACAGTTTTACACAATAGGTTTTATCCCAGTTTACATCTAAGGAACTGAAGGTTTAAAAAGGGTTCATGGTGAATCAGTTATGTGGCTCTGGACCAATATGGAGTAGAGCTCAATTTCAACCCATTCTGTTTAGACTTGGAAGGTCATGCTGACACTATGTCTAACTTTAGAGCCTACAGTCTTTTCACAATACTATAACATCTTATAAATTGAACAAAATATTTGGGCAAAAACAGTTGCTTCACTTCTTCCAATCACTTTTTATTGGAGGAAAAGGAAAGAAAACAGTTAAGCATACAATAAAGTTTAGTATTTACATTTCAATGCTCTTAGCAAATTAAGATTCTGTTAAAGGCCAAACCTAAAGAAATGCCCAAGTAATCTACATGATAAACTATAAAAACAGCAGCATCCTTTTCAGGTATTTTTTTCTAACATACTAGAAAAAAAGATGCTAGCAACGAAGATTGCAGCCGGTAAAGTTGAATCCATGTGTGCAAGCAAGTAAGTCTTGGATAGTGAAAGCAATCTAATGAAACTTCTTCTGGTTAAGACTTTAAATTAATAACTCTCATCAATAAGGAGCTAAATGTGAGGTATTACTGGGAAAATGCATAAATGCAAACAAAGCACATCAACATCATAACCTCAGTTCACAAGTAGGAGCACCATTACCTAAGATACACTGTAAGGACATCAATGACCAAAATACCAAAATGGCTGTTCCAAGCAACATCCTAGAATCCAGTTTCCTGAATTTCAGAGTGTTCACAGAAAACATACCAAAAACAAAATTAAAAAAGGTTCTAGAGCTAAATATGGAAAACACAACTACTATATTTCTCAGAACCTCTAATAACATGAATTGTGATCCTAAGAACGAAGCATTGATTCCCAAACTTATGTGAGCAAGGAACCCTTTCTCCTCCCATAGCATCTCTTAGAACTTGTATTACAAAGAATGCTACTTTAAGCAATACTGCTTCAGATATTCCCAAATTAAGTTACTGACATCCTACCCTGACATTCTGTTCTGAACTGGTAATTAAAGGCATTGTCAAAAACACTACTAGTCAAATTCTGGAACTCAGTGAAATTTCTTTAAAAATCTTAACCATGAAGAGATAACTAAAGGCATATACTGGCCCTTTTGCCTGATTTCATAATCATTTTAACAGTAACCATTCAGTTACTCAAAGACTATAATTCTAAAAACCCTACTTTTTCTCAAGAAACTCATACATACTGCCCGTAATTCTGACACAAACATATAGCACATCCTTCATATATAATTATCAAATCTGATAATGAACGTTCTGTAAATTACTAAATACAATATGTTGATGTTTGTCCATTAAATAAAGCTGATGGAAGTGGATGAGGAGGGTGGAAGAAATCTTTCACTTATCCTTTCCAAAATTTCACAGCCTCTAAAAGACTGTTCACAAACTCAGTATGTCCAGATACAAATCTCTAAGTTTAATTTTCACTGCCTAACAAAAGCTATGTAGGAAGCAATTACTGCACTCTCCCATCAAGCCTTTCAAGACTGCAGAGTTCCTTCCAGAAAATTCGAACAGAAAAAAGTCATACAGGTATTTGCATTTTGGTACGCATGTGGTCTTTGGTACAAGTCACGTTATACAATGAAATCCTTTAAAACACTTAAATGTACCTTGTGTTGGTTTTTTTTAATGGATACATTAAAATAGCCAATCTGTATTTACCCAGAGTAAAAAACACTTCAACATGTACAGAAAATCTTCTCCAAAACCTGAAATCCAATTCACAAATTACAAAAAAGACATAAAGACAATTTCATAAACAAACTCTGAGATGTGTAGGAAACGACATTTTATTACTGAAGCCATTACTCAAAACGAACCTCTGTAAAATCGACAACGCACAATCAATGCAAGAAGCTGCCCGAGAAAGCCAAACCCGAGGCACTGCGCAGTTCCCGCATCGCACAATTCATCTCCAACACATTGCTTGCCGAACACATCCAAGGTCACTTATGATGGAGAAGAAAAGTGCGTGTTTCTTCAGAGCACGCACCCCGTCCAACGCGCCCCTCAGGAGGGCGGAGAGGAGCTGGGCACACCGGGCAGAAGGCTGAGCCGCCGCGAGGACTGGCCGGTGGGCTTTCGGGCGTCGTGGAAACCCACCCATCTACCGAGCCCACAACTTGCAAGGACAGCAGCACCCTCTCCACCCTCTGACCGGTGGCCCGAGGCCTCGCGTCCCCGGGGTGACCCGACCCGCGGCGTCGGGGTCCCGCCCCTCCCCCCGCCCCGCCCCCGTCGCCGACCAGGGATTATGCAACGCTCCCCCTCCTTGCCCGAGCTCTGGCGCAGCGCCCCCTCCCCGCGCCCGACTGCGCAGCGCCGCCGCCCCCCGCCCGTGGGCCTCCCCTCCCGGCTCCGAACAAAGCACGCGCTAAGGGACCGGCGGCGGCCGGGGGACTGGGGTCCGGAGGGCGGCGGCCATGTTGGCGGGGGGCGGCGGGAATAGGGGGAACTGAGGTGGAGTGGGGGCCCGGCGAACAAAGGAGCGCGCGCCCGCCCTGAGGCCCAGGACCGCCCCGCCCCGGTCCCCGCCGCGACCTAACCGGCAGGGGGCGCTATGCGGACGCCGCCCGCCGGACAATGCGCCGCCGGGCCCCGCGCGGGCCGCGCTCACCTGCGCCCCTGACCAGCCCGCTGCGATCCTCTGCCCTCCCGCAGCCGGTGTCGCTGCCCCTCACTGCTCTACACGGCCTATGCCCGTCCCGCACGGGTCCTACCTGCTGGCCGCTAAGGCTACCGTCCGCAGGCCTCGCGGGCTCCACTGTCGCTCGCTCGCGCTCCCGCCGGCCCCAGCCCGAGCCAGACGGCGCCTCCCCACCCCCGCTCCTTCGCCGCGGCCGCCGCCCGCCCCCCAGCCGCCACGGCGCACGCGCGCTGCGCCCGCCGAACTGCGACGGCCGCGCCGCCCGGGCGCGCGGGGCCGACGGCCGTATTGCGCAGGCGCAGATTGAGAGGCGGGGCCTGAGGGGGCGGACCCTGGCGCCGCTCACCTGGCTGGCGGGAGGGCGGGGCGAGAGCCTGGAGCTTCCAGGTGTGTTCTCGGGAGGGGAGGAGGTGTGTGCTCAGAATCTTGGAGACTTCCGAGGCGCAGATTCTCCCGAAACGTAGGCTGCCTGAGAAGGGTTTCGTTTTCGTGCATTAAGAGGACTTTCAAGAAAGGACAGGCCCCCTTTGTCCTTGGACGTAAGCAGCCAGTCTTCCTGAGGCGTGCACACTCTGAAGATTGATGAAGCTGGACCAGATGGCTTGGCTGTGAGCTCTGAACCACGGAAAACACCGCAGCTCAGCTCCAATGTGCCAGTTCTGGGTAGCAGCACGCGAGCCCTTTAAAAGAATGAATTTGCTTCCTGTGACTTCCTGAAGAGATGTTTTCCTCCACCACCGCACTGCGTAGATAGAGGCTGGCGTCGTCGTCCCGCTCACCCCACAGGCTACCTCCCCGCACAAAGCCTACCTCAGGTTAGCTGTAACTTCAAAGCCTCACCTACAAATACCTGACCTGTCCCAGGTTGTGTGGGGGCGGGATGTGGCTTCAGCAAGGCCAGAAAAGTCCTATTTCCACCCCCAACCGCAAAAAGTCCTAGTTCCACCCCCTACCGCAAATAGAACTCACCCTGCTTTCCTCGCAGGGTTAGGAGCCAGATGTTCCCATGACCGCACGTGAATTCATTTGACTTCCGTTTCAACTGCTGTCATTTGAGTATTTTGTTGGCTGCTGGCAGGAGGAGGGGGAGAGGAAGCATCCTGCGGAGTGCAGGACTTGGAAGCTGAATCCAGCCAGGCGCTCTTCCTTTCTTTCAGCCCGGTGTCCTCGAGCCGGTCTCCGTCCTGGTTCCTCGAATGCCATGGCGCAGCCTCCTCGGGATAAACTACCTCCCAATGTGTTGCCAGGTCAAATTTCAGAACATGTTGTTGGAAAGCACCTTGTACTCTCTAAACTGCAACACAATTATTAGTTAGCAATGCTCTTTGGGATTTTTTTACTGGCACCTTTTCTTGCAAATAAGATTGATACGTGCCTGCTCAAACAAATTGAAGTGCTTGTCTCAGATGACACACTTGGCAGGCACAGGACATTCACAGGCCAATTGGGCTAATTTCAATACAGAGATATAAAAGTGTATCACTGTATTTACCAGTTTGCAAGTATTGTGAAGTTATTAGTTTTCAATTGTGTTTAATGTTTTATTATTTGGTTATTTTGCAGGGGTGGGGTGGGGAATCCGTGATGAGAAATACTCACTTTAATGTTTTATAGTGGAGCATCTCCAGAACAAGGCATGAAGGCAGCTGCCAAAGAGTCAATTGGTTGGATCACTTCGGTGTTATTGGTGAGACCCCTGGGTTTCTCCTCAGCAATATTGACATTTGGGGCCAGATAATTTTTGGTGAGGGGTCTGCTCTGTGCTCTATAGTATGTTCGGCAACATCCCTGGCCTCTACCCATTAGATGCCAGTAATACACCCCTTCCCCCAATATTAAAAACCAAAAAATGGTTTCTGAAGTCAAATGTTTTGCCATATCTCCCTCAATCAGTGATTTAAAGTTTTCCTTTAGGTGGGGCAAGGTGGCTCACACCTATAATCCTAGCACTCTGGGAGGCCGAGGCTGATGGATTGTCTGAGCTCACAGGTTCCAGATGAGCTTGAACCTGAACCAGACCTCTAAAAATAGCCAGGCATTGTGGTGAGCACCTGTAGTCCCAGCTACTTGGGAGACTGAGACAAGAGAATCGCTTGAGCCCAAGAGTTTGAGGTTGCTATGAACTGTGACACCATGGCACTCTACTAAGGGTAACAAAGTGAGACTCTGTCTCAAAATAAAATAAAATAAATTTTTCTCTAGTGATTTCCTTGGGAGCTATCAAAAATTCATAGGCCAGGCTGCTCACGGTGGCTCACACCTGTAATCCCAGCACTTGGGAGGCCAAGACAAGTGGATTGCATGAGCTCACAGTTTCAAGACCAACCTGAGCAAGAGCAAGACCCTGTCTCTAAAAAAATAGCTGGGATTGTGGTGGGCGTCTGTAGCCCCAGCTATTTGGGAGGCTGAAATAAGAGAATTGCTTAAGCCCAGGAGTTTGAGGTTTCTATGAGCTGTGACACCACGGCATTCTACTGAAGGTGACAAAGTGAGACTCTGTCTCAAAAAAAAAAAAATTCTGGCTCAGCACCTGTAGCTCAAGTGCCTAAGGTGCTAGCCACATACACCAGAGCTAGAGGGTTTGAAACCAGCCTGGGCCTGCCAAACAACAATGACAAAAAAAAAAAAAAAAAAATTAGCCGGGTGTTGTGTCAGGACCCTGTGGTCCCAGCTACTTGGGAGGCGGAGGCAAGAGAATCACTTAAGCCCAGGAATTGGAGATTGCTGTAAGCTGTGATGCCACAGCACCAGGGCGGCAGCTTGAGACTCAGTCTCAAGAAAAAAAAAAATTCATAGGCCAGGAATGTCACCCAGCCCAATATCAGAAACTATAAATATCTCAAAAACATCTAAGACCTGGCTCATTAACATTTTGAATGTCAAAAATAGATTTCTAATCAAAGTAGGAAAAAAAGCAAATTCAGATTGAGAGACTTTTAACAAAATTCCAAAGAAAGTCACACTAGGGAATCAGTCCAGACAAAGAAAACCATAATCAAATCCATTAAATTACCTTGATCTGACACTGCATGGAAGGAAAAAGCTATGAGAAAGATTTGAGAGAGGATTGCCAAACTCTCTAACTCTTGTTAGAGGTTATTATTGAATCATTAAATTAAGTGTGACAGTGGTTATTTATAAGAATCCTCTAGTTCTTAAGAGATTAATAACTGAGTTGTTTAAAATCAAGAGTTCTAGTGGCTACCACTTACTTTTAAATGGTTCAGAAACAGATGTACTTTATGAGGTCTGACAATTAAGTTTATGAACTCATCCTAGAAAAAGTGTTACACACCTCATCACTGAGTATCACTACAGTCAGGAAATGGCCAAGGGAAGTATTTCAACAGTGACTAGTGATATTTAGCAATGAGATATGTAGCACTTTTTCTAAGATGAGTTCATGAATTTAATTGTCCAACCTCATAATATAGAGATAAGCAAATATAGCAAAATGTTAACATTTGGTGATTGGTACTGTGTGTGCTCATTGTGCAATTCTTTCAACTATTCGGAAAACAAAACTTTTTTTTTAATCTGAGAAGTATCCATTTCTTTCTTTTTTTTTTGTTATTTCAGGCTCCTTTAGTCCATGAATATTTACAAAATCATTATCTACAAATCAATTATGAGATAAGCGTCCTCATTACCACCACTCCGAGTAAAGTTGAAGATCCTAGCTAATACAATTACGATAACTTAAAATCTTAACTTTTTTGAATTTATTTAAATTATCTTTGAAACTAAGAACATGAACAACTCTTCTAAATTCTCCATGGCTCTAAGAAAAGAATATATATACTCTTTCTTTGCTTGGTAGGCTTTATATGTAAATATTTATTAATTGAGCTTATGGGTAATATCATTTAAATCTTCTGTGACCTTATTCATGTTTAATCTATTTATTGAGAAACACATTGCATCTTCCTTTATGATTTTAGAGTTAAATGTGTCATCAATCTCGAGGTAACTTTCTATATGTATTTGTTTTATGTTGTTTGATACACAAGCATTTATGACTCAGTTTCCGTACTGAGTGGCATTGAGGGACATACGTGATTATTTTTTTGGTCCTGGTTAATGTTCAGGTCATGAGTTCTGCTCCCTGACTTTTAATATTCTGACATTTCCTGTGTTTCTTTACATTTCCTAATATCCCCATTCAATCCTTACCAAAAATTTTGTGGTGGGGATGGAGGGGGCACTCGGATTTCAACTGCAGAGAACTGTCTTCTGTGGCATGCTGACATTACATACTTTCAGGAAAAACAAAACAAAACAAAAACCCAAACAGAACAACTTAATAAAGCAAGAAGAATCTGAAAAACTTCCAGGCAAAATAGACACTAAGACCGCGATGACAAAAATGTACATTTAGGGCAGCGCCTGTGGCTCAAGGAGTGGGGCGCCGGACCCATATACCAGGTGTGGTGGGTTCAAGCCCGGCACTGGCCAAAAAAACCTGCAAAAATGTACATTTAAACAGATAGGTATCCTGCCAACTATGTCCTTGTCTCTCCCCATCCGAGGCAGCATAGGGCCCTAAACCAGTGCTCGCTTTTTACTTGTTTCTTTTTTACATACTTTTATCACATTGAGATACATCCCCAGAAACATATATTTTTAAAATTTTGCCTTTACATTTATGAACATTATGTTACAACACAGGTAGAAATCCGGGTCTCAGATGGATGAGATGCACTCAAATTGTCATGTGCTCTGGCTCATTGATTTTGATTATTGTCGAATTTTTCACTTCATAAATATTCTGACGTGTATCTGTGTTGTTTCCATGATTTGGGCTGTGTGAAAAATATTAGTACATTTTTGCATATATATGAGAGTTGTGCTTGGCTATCCACCGAAGTTCAGATTTCCGGGACATAATGTGAATTTTAAGTTAAGGAACTATACCTCCAAATTTTCCGAAGTGACTGACCCAATTTGATTACTGCGTTCTCTTCAACGTAAGGTATTATTAGACCTTTATGTTTGTTTGGTCAAGTGGGGTTAAATTTCTAGTACATTTTGGTCTTCACTAGCACCTTTGTGATCATCACTGATTTAAGTATTTCCCCCCCTCATCATCTCCACCTGTATCCCTCCCTGGTGAGACCTGCACTTTTTTATTTGCTGTTGTCCTTGTGGGTTGTTGGAACTCAGCTTGCTGCTGCTTCTAAAGGGATTATTTACATATTCTTGATCCTATTCCTTGGTTGGTTGTATGAATTGTGATTATTTCCCCTGAGTATTTTTTTTAACTTATGTTTTTACTTTCTTTAATGTGCTGTTTTATGAATAATCCTTAAATTCAAGACGTATCCATTTTTTTCAATTCAAGGTCTAAAAAGTAGGCACCTGTCTTTTCTTCTCGAGGTTTTTATGTTTAGAATTCCCATTGAATTCGCAAATGAATCTGAAGTTGATTTTTTTTTTTTTTTAATGTGAAAGGCTGTAGGAACACCACTCAGGGGTTTTGCCTGGGGTTGTTGGAGCCTTTGCACCTTTGGGAACCCTCACTGTGGCAAGGCTGCTTTCCTGGACTCCTCCCAATACAAAAAGGCAGACCCAGAGTTCCACTCTGCTACAACCTGAGACGACAGGGCCTGTCCCCAGCTTGTGTGGCTGCCTCTGCCCCACTGAAACCTGCCAGCCCAGGTGAACACCTGCCTACAGCCGGATGAGAAAAACCCAGCTCCCTGACTAGCAAGGGCGTCTAAGAACCCTCACCCATTCCCTCATCTCTGCCCTCAACACTCAGGGCATCCCACCCACATTTGTGACGCTTTCACCCTTTTCTTTATTTTTTGTCTAAGAACCCTCTCTTTATTTTCCTACCAGATTCTGAGAATAAGAGAGATTGAATCAAATGAATGTTTAATTTGTATGCTATAAATTTGTGTCTCTGTGTAAAAAACAAACCCTAAATAACCCTCCCATTTCTACAAGTAGAGGCTGCTCTACCTTCTGAATTAGAGCATTAGTTTTTCGCGAGACTGATACAAAAGGCACATGTGTGGGTACTTTTCTTTAGCCCTACGTGCCCTAAAGCTCCTGGATTCTGGTGGAGTTTTATCCCTGTAAGGGTAGAGGTTATGCCATCGTGTCCCAGCTCTGTGCCTCGTGAATGCAGAGCCGCTTGCCTGACACCCTCTTTGTACCAACTCCAGCTGGTAGCTGTGAGATTTCTTTCTACTCTCAATTCAATATTTCCATTGAGACAACGTAAAAATAGGTATCGTTTTTTAATGTATCAGACTAGACTTTGTAAATGCTTCCACTTTGAAAACTCGAATGTGTTGTTCAGGGAAACCTTTTTATTTCTTTATTTTTTTTTTAACTAATCTTGTTCGTAACTCTCACTCTTGTTCCCTGTGTTCCTCTTTCTTTTCCTCACCCTCCTCTTCCGCAGTGCTGTGCTTCCTGCTTCTCCTCCCGGTGGCTTCCTCTTCCCTCCCGTGGTTTTCATCTTTTCTGGTTCTCGGTGTTGTGAGGATTTATTTTACTTTCTCTCATAGGCCACTGACTTCATAAGCGTCATTTTTCCAGTTCCTCTGTGGAACTCTTCACTTTGAAAACTTGAAAATGTCTCTTTACTCTTTTAAGAAGTTGTGCATGTGTGTGTGTGATTCAAATATCACCCCCTGAATAGGCAGGGTTTTTTTCTTTCTTTTTTTTTTTATCATCACAGCTTTACTGAGATATAATTACATGCCACGCATTAATTTTTGTTTTGTTTTTTTTAGGCCAAGTTATCCTCTGACTCCTCCATTCACTCCACCAGCTGACCTGAGTTTCTATTTTCCTTTGCCTGTTCCTGTTTTCAACTCCCCCATTACCCACCCGTATAAACGGGGTTGTTTGCATTTCTTAGGAAGTGGGATGTCACCAAGGGGCAGAAAGCTTGCAGTTTTGATCTCTGCAGATTGATGAGGCACTAACTGGGGCAACGGTTCCCTGTGATTTGATATGAAAATAAAGATCGGACACTCCTACTTTTCTCCGAGGGAAACTGGATGCCTTCTTCTACATTAAAAAGGGAAAAAAAGTCAGGGGGAGGCCTCAGTGTATTGTTCCCCATCGTGCTACTGGGATGAGGATGTCCCTAGACCTGCCCAGGGGACGAGGCACAACTTCGGGGCAGATGAGTCCTTTTCCGAAGGGGACCAGAGACTTTGTAAGTAGCCCACCCCCGCTACAACTCCCTGGCAATGGGCCACGTAGTAAACCATCACATCATTCCTCAGAAGATTATGGAAAACCTAAAACTTAGTTGGGAAGGCTACGTGACACTACATTGTCAAGGCACGCAAGGAAAACATTACAGCCTCCCTCTCATGCCAACCCCGAAAACGTTTTCACTTCTATCTCCAAGTCATTCCAGATCTGGCTTCCTCTGAATGCAAACTCTCTTGACGGTTTATCTCTGCTTGTAATGCAAACTCCTCAAGGCCACAGGTTTTATCTTGACTGTGTTATATACAAGACCGATCACAGCGCTAAAGCTAATTGGTGGTTTTATATCATCATGATCATTACCATTTTAAGGGGAGGTGTATATTAACCTGACAACTCAAATTTATAGGATAGATAAACAAAGGACATTTACTCATTTCATAAAAAGGGCTTGCCCAGAGCTTATTAAATCTCATGTTCTTTGGAACAGTTTATCAGTGTAGCATACGACGTTTCAGGAACATGTGTAATTTTATAAAGTGGAAAATGCAATCTAAACCCAATTAAAAAAATAAAAGTTTTCATTCTGAGAGTCCTTTTTATGATTGAAATCTCCCAGTGTATACTCAGACCGATTGCCCCTGGTGAAGCCTCCATGCTCTCCCCACCTTCACCATGTGTTCATTGAGGAATTTCTCCCCTAACATCCGTACCCCAGATCTGCAATCTGGTTTCATACTCCAATGTACTTCCTCCATTATACTTATTAATTGAAATTAAAATAAAACATGCTCTTTAAGGCTATTAACCTTACAGATACATATTACAAACTGAGAGATAATTTGTAAGAATTCAGCTTAGTCGAATAATGTATTACTCTTTCAGCAAAATCCTTTTTCTTTTCATTTGATCTTTATCTTGGGTTTTTTGTTTGTTTTTTTTTAAGAATCTCCCTTTTGGTGCCACCAAGAAATTCTGGGTTTTGTTGTTTTCTTTTAAACAGGACCCAGATATTTCACTCAAGTTCTTTTTTGTTTGTTTGTTTCATTTTGGTGGGTATGGTTTGCTTTGGTTATTTACATCACAGCAGGCACCTGGCATTTTTTTTTTTTAAATTTGATCAGAGTCTCACTCTGTCACTCTGGGTAGAGTGCTCTGGCATCATGGCTCAGCAACCTCAGACTCCTGGGCTCAAGTGATCTGCTTGTCCCAGCCTCCCGAGTAGCTGGGACTACAAGTGCCTACCATAATGCCTGGATAGTTTTTCTGTTTTCAATAGAGATGGGGTCTGACTTTTGCTCAGGCTGATTATGAACTCCAGAGCTTCAGGGATCCTCCTGCCTTAAGGATGCTGGGACCATAGGCGTGAGCCACCTGCCCGGCCTTACACCTGAAACTTGCCAAATGCTAGGCATCTTCTCTTGCAAAGAGGACCATTATACTGGCACAAAACGAGAAGAAACACCACCAATTAAATCTGTAAGACACTGCAGATTCTTAGATGGGCCCTGATTTCCAAGATGTTAAATATGAAAATACAGGTGGCATATAAGTGATGAAATACGGAAAGAAGTATTTTCTGGCTTGTGGCACAGAAACTAGACGCTCCTCATGTTTGCAGGGCACCTATCGGTTTGATGTCAGCTGCTTTCACTCTCACCCTTTCCTATGTCTAGAACCACAACTGGGTATGTATAGTAACTCCTGTCTCCCCAGCCTGTGGGGTCCTAGTCACGCTGGCTCCCGCAGCAGAGCTAATTCTGGCCATCTACATCCTTACAAGTCAATTTTCCCTACTGGATCCTAGTACTAGGTGTTTTTTTTTAAACAACTCTACTTCTGTTTTCCCACTGGCCCTGCCAGCCCCTTATTGGACCTGAAGATTGTGCAAAGGCTGGGCGGGCTGGACTGGAGCCCTGGAATTTAGTGTGGCTCTCCAGTTCCATCAGTCCAGGGTCCAGGGAAGGAACCGGAGCCCTGTCCCTAGTCTGATCTCAGGAGAACCATTCCTTGCCTTGGTGCCTCAGTCCCCGCTCCCCCCTCTCCTGCCTCCTCCTCCCTGCCCTCAGGCATCAGTGCCTGTGGTCACTCATCAAGGCTGTGGTCACTCCACATCCTCAGTTTCTACAGTGATCTGCGGGATTCTCTGTATCAGGGATCAGCTTTTCTCAAGAGCAACTCTTGAATCTTGCAACACCCCCAGCAGCACTAGCTGTGTATTTGTTGATTTAAAACAACTTGTTTGGGGGATGATCGGGAACCACAATTTGAACATGTCCAGAATAATGCCACTCACACCCCCGTCTACAGGAGGTGCCAAACTAATGACCAAAACGCAGTGTGGATAAGATAAATAGCTCATCTCTCTGCAGCACAGCCAAAGCCTGCTCTAACTAACATTAAGTGCGGTGTGTTTCAGGCAGACTCAAAACTCAGTGGCCAACGTGGGGTCACCCCGGGTTGACTTCCTCCAATGTGCTGTGGGAATGTGGTTTCTATAATCCCTGTTGGGGCGTGTGGGGTCCTTCTTGCTGTTCTCTGCCCTGGTGCCGGAACTGCTACCACTAGGGTAATGCTTTTTGCTTGGAGTCAGTGAGAGATGGGAGAAAAAAAGGGAGGGGGGATAAAACAGCTCTCAGAGCAATTGTTCTTTTGTTTCTGGAGCCAAACTGCATGGAATGGGAAATGCGGTTAATGTAAATCTTGTTAAAATGATGTCTGTCACTCTCATTTGGAGTCCATAAAATAGAGCAGAAAGGAAGCTTGATTGGGCGGTAAGAGCGTTAGTTGGAAACTGGTGATTGCCACTTACTGGCTGTGAAACCTCAGACCAGTTTCCCCCTCTCTGAGGTTCAGTTCCCATGCTGTGAACTAGGGATGACCATGTGCCTTGAACGGGCTACTCCAGGGCCGGGGAGGATCCAAACAAAAGCAGCATGATCTATACATCGAAAAGAACTCATGAACTCTGAAACACTACACACCTGAAAAGGAAAAGGATTATTTATTCTAACTGGAATAGAATTGAACCCTGGCCTGTATTCTCCAGCCACCTTTCTCTTCTTTCTCGGCCCCAACACCCCAGCACCTCTGCCCACTTTGGGATTTGGTGACCTGGCCAATGGGGTGAAGGTTGGTGGATACTCGCTGGATTCACAGACCAACAGCTGATGTTGAAGGGCTAGCTTTAAGTAAGAAATGCTATCAAAGATGGTGGAGATGCCCAATGGTAGAATTCAAGGTCAAAACTCCTGCCCATCAGTTCAAGACCTAGTTTAAATACACCAGTGTGCTTGCCCCACATCCTCCTCTGGCCACGATTAATTTGGAAACGCACTTTGATCTCATGCTATTCTACAGCCTAGATGATAAAACCAGACTGTTGGTGAATGAAGCATTTTCACATCTGAGAAACAGGCCCTTTGTGCATTTTCATTCATTTTTATCCACATCCTTCCATAAAACCCATTTGTCGGTAGGGAATGCCCACGTCTCAGCCTGTTTCATTGCGTGGTCAGGCAACGGTCAATCCTATTTGTGTCACGTTTTCAGGAGTCCCCGAATTTCCTAAACGAAAGAAGAGCCTCAGCTGTTTAGCCAAGAAGTATGTTCAGCATTATACAGATTTTAAACCTCCTTTTCAATCCCAGGCTCAGCTCTTCTTTTTAAATTTTCAGGAATGAAGAAACCTTTATTTCTAACCAACTTGTGAGATACAGCCTGGCCTTAAAGGCAAGCAGCATCTTTCAGATGGAATGGCGATCAGAGTCATCAGCTCTAACATCTGATCTGGTCCTAATTCAATTAAATCATTACATTCTCGTCTTTCACGATTTTTCCTGCCTTCAGGAAGCCGTGCAATGAATGTGTTAAATGGTTATTTTAAAACAGTATGTGCATTCGAAGAGGAGGGGGGACGACCCACCATTTAATGCTAAAAAGAAGAATAAATTGCTGATCTTTTTTTTTTTTTTTTAACAAATGGCTGGGAGGGTTATAATGTATTAGATTTTTTTTTTTCCAGAGGTAATCTTAGATGTGGAGTGAATGAAGTGAAGTCTGTTATCAACGCATAACATCTGCCGCAGTGTCAAGTGATGAAATGGGTGACTCCAGAGCCCAAGACAGCTGGGACGGCTTTCTTAATGCAGGAGGGTATTGTGCAAACAAACAGGCCCTGATACGGTCTATGCTTGTCACAATTATTCAGCCTGGTGATACATCTTCCCGTATTAGCTGCTTGAGCAGTCCTATTTCTTTTAAAAGTAAACTACTGTATAACAATCGCCATCCTGGCCTGTAAGTCAGTGAGTACAAATAGAATAAATACCCTGGAAATAAAAATAAATATAAATTAAAATTTATCACCGGAGCAATAAACTGCAAAACAGATGCAAGATGAAAGGAAACAAGACAAACACAGAGGAGCGAAGGGGCTGGCAGGGAAACGGGCAAAGCCACGTCCAAACTCGACTGACGCCACACAGAACAAAACTCCGAATGGGCAATGATTTTCCCCGCTCTTTGTAGTTTCAGGGGTCCACGCATCTTTCAAGCTGAAGGCTGAAGAACACTGTTTGGGGCATCTCATTTTAATTCATGCTTGTGTGGATGTTTGCGATCCAAAGTGTGGGAAGGGGCATTAAACATCATGGGTCCTAGGACACACTGGCAAAGATTCTATAAAATCAGAAAATGCCCTATTTGGGGATTTGTTATTTACATGAAGGTGTACTTAATGAGATAGTGAATTTAATTACAAATAGACGCTTGGTTCATCCAGACAAGCTTTCTGGTGGCTACAGACACCTCCTGTTGGAAATTTTACAGCCCATCCACATCGGAAGCCTCAACTTCCAGTTCAGATATGACACAGCACATCCTTGAATATACAGCCCAAGCCTTGGGGTTGACAATCTAGAGGCCACCGCAAGAATTATCTTACGGTCAAGTTCTCTGGGCACTGAGCAGCCAAATTCATGGAGAAGGAGACTGCCTGAGACCTTAAAGTATATCCAGTCTCAGGTTCTAATCGTGAACATTAATGTGGAAAATAATGTCAGGGGGCGAAGCTTCTGCTGGGAGGCCATTTACAGCTGGTTTTGTGCTTATTCTGACACAGGAGGCTGCCTCAGTCCCTGCCAGCTCTGTCTCTATAGTAGTATCAAAAGTGGGCCATTTTCAGTTTCTGTTAGTAAGATGCATATCTGAAAACCAAACCCAAGCAGAAAATTTAACCCAAGTCATTGGAGTCTGCCTGACAACACTGGTTCTTAAAAACTGGGATAAAAACTGTAAATATCCACTGAAAAAGTTTTTTTTTTTTTAATTGTACTAGGTGTCCAACTGGTATGAATTTTATGATACACATTTTTTGGCGTGAGTTCATTCTTGATTAAGTCGAGCCCAAGTACCACAATAGCTCCAAAATACCTATACTGGTTTCTCAAGGAAGAGATCAGACCTTATGCATAATCATATCTTTCTCAAGATGTCACACAATGCTTGACAAATAATAAGTATTTGTTAAATGCTGATTTGATGTATATATGTTTTCCAGCTTTCAATAAGCCAAAATAAGCTCAATTATGTCAGAATCTGGGCATCACTCTTCTGAAACACCACCCCTCTGACAATAGGGCACTGAGGCCTCGTCATGCGTCCATTCATTTAATAAATATGGGTTGAGCACCTCCACTCTGGTCTACTCCCTTTTCCACATTCAGGATAATATGGGGAACCAGTGAACAAGACAGAAACAGCCTCTGCCTTTAGGAAGCTCACAGAACCTCGGGGAAGACTGACATCGTGCCAATCATCATGAGTATAACAAAGGAAAAATTCACATGCCTGTATGGAAGATGTGT
Organism: Galagoides demidoff; assembly: GCA_963574575.1. Lineage (NCBI taxonomy): Eukaryota > Metazoa > Chordata > Mammalia > Primates > Galagidae > Galagoides > Galagoides demidoff. Next base: position 26,298 of record CAUYQV010142008.1, read on the forward strand.
TTTGGAATGAGGTATTGCAAAACCATAGGCCAGTTCTCTACGGAACATGCCTAAGGTGAGGTCCAGAGGGAAAGCAGAGGTTACACATGCAGTGAGTCAGGACGCCATTGTAGACCATCAAGGCAGGGCCCGGCTACTTGGCAGACTGCAAACTCTTCTTCAGCCAGTGGCAGTTGTTCAGAGTCCAGCGTCTGCTCTGACTGGTTTGAAAAGACTTCACTGAAATGGCATCTTCCCCCGGGGGCACCCCAATCCCTCTAATACTCGTCATTCCCTACACCTTTTATAAATTACAGATTTGGTAATTTACTAACTTATCACCTTGCCTGTTGAACCATGTGGTTCCCCACTGGAATAAAAGCCAGCTGTTTTGTGTGGTGATGTATTCTGTGCCCTTAGACCAGTCTCTGACGTACAGTAGCTACTAGAAATAATCATTACATTGAACTTAAGGGATGACACTTGCTTTGCTATTTTATAAATCAGTGGTTCATCACTGTTGTCTACTCTGGTCAATCTGGCTCTCTGGAGGAAGAAGGGTTTTCCTAAGGTCCTGCAGTAAAAATGGCACAAATCCTTTGCACTCATGTTTCATTCTCAACAGCTCAGTCGCACAACCACACTGAGCTGCAAGTGGAGATAGGAAATGCAATCCAGAAGCACACCATGTTCCCCCAGAGACGGAGGGCATATTATGGTGGACAACTGACAGTTTCTCCTACTTTGCCCATGTGCCACCAGATTACCAAAGGGAAGGAGGATACTGTCACCCAAAGCAGAGGTGTTTGTGCAAAGAAAAAATAATAATAATAAATAAAATCAAAAGTGTATCCTCTTTGCCAATACTAGAATAAAACTGAAGGTATTATATGTAGATATTTTTTAAATATTGAAAGAACAAAATAATAGAAGAGTGTTGGCTTCTTTAAAATATTTCAATAGTTAATTATACGTTGTATATTTACTTAATCATTCAATGCCTCAAACGTGTATTTTTTTGTGCTGCCAAGAGATTAGTCATTGAACAAATAAATTATTCAATCTAATTTTAATTATCAGGGTAAGTTAATTTTAATAATTAAAAATTACAAATGTGAGAACAACATATTCAGAAAGTTACACTAAAATATTATAATTTTTTTCATCGATTTGGTACATTTTGGGGGTAAATTTTACATCATCTGCTTTATAGCAGTTAGTATGCTAGATAGATTTCTTAAACCTTTTCTCGTTCACAAACCTAACAATTAAATTGGTACTTTTGTACTTTCTGAGTAACTAAGAAAGAATTTCTCACCCTCCAGGAATGGGAAGGGCATTCACACTTCATGAGTGACCGCTGTGTGTCAGCAAATTACAAGCTTGTTAGTTTTCCAAATAGCATGTGAGATAGGATTAGAGTCCAGGTTAGTCTAAATCAAAAACCAGGGAAACTAATCTAAATAGCCTCACCATTTATTAAACCATTCATTCATATTTTTATTAGACACTTATGCATAAAAGTCTAAGTGCGGAGGGGCAGAAATCACGTCTGTTTTGTTTATAATAATAATCTCAGTGTCTTAAACTTAGCTAACAGCGTTGGTTGAACATTCAGTAAAACTTTGCTGAGTGAAGGAATGAGCCCCTGAGTACTTAGAGATGGGAAATCTGTGTGAAAACTACTGTGTTTGGGTTCAACCGCAAAAATATTATATGAGGTCCCCTAAGGCACAACCACCCTGTTTGTCTCCCTCCCTCCTCTCCCCTCCCCATGTTCCACTCTTTCTTTTCTTTCTCCTCTTTTCTTCTCTCTTTTCTTTTCTTTCCCATCTTCCTCCCTCCCTCCCCTCCTTCTTCTCCTCCTCCTCCTCCTCTCTCTCTTTCTCTTTTTTATTGGGATCTAATACTTTTTGAAAAAAGAGTCTGTGGACCTAAACATCCAGGAAGTTCCTCTGGTATTTACAGTACTTCAATAGTACAATACCTGATGAAATTTGAATCTGATACTCTAAGAAATTAAACTAAACTTTGATTATTTTCAAAAGAAAACTTGGCTTTTTGCATTAGAGTTTGTATCACCCAATTTTCACACCTGAAAATGCATTCACTGGGCGGCGCCTGTGGCTCTAAGGAGTAGGGTCCCAGCCCCGTGTATGGGAAGTGGCGGGTTTAAACTCGGCCCTGGCCAAAAACTGGAAAAAAAAATGCATTTACAGATGAGAGAGGATATGCCTCAGTTAGTGTTTTTCAAACTGTGATTGAGAATCTTTTTGGAATGCTTAAATTAATTAAATTAATTAATTCTGTAGCTGAAAACTAGCTTTTTTTTCCTAAGGAAAGATGACTTTTAGAATAAAAGAAACAATAGTCCTCAATGAAAGTGGAAGCATTCTTTTACAAAACATTTTTGATGTGTGACTGTGTCTTGAGGCAAGCTATAATCTTTATTTTTTTACAACAGAATAGTTTGAAAACTGTGCCTTATGTAGACACTGACAATTGATGGCAGTTTGAGGGAGGCATGATTTTTCTTCTGAAAGGGCAAGATGGTAGCGTCCTGGTGCATGAAGGTGAGTAACTTGGTAGAGACCTCTCCCTGGTGTGGGGTCATTATGGAAGCCAGGTGTACTTGAAATTCCCTGAAATGGCTCCTGCAGGTGAATTTTTTTGTTTCATTCATGACCAGAGCTGACACTGTCATTCCAAAACCAGAGATATTTTTCTTGCTTAAAATTAGGCACAAATTTTGCTTTTCTTCACTCGCGGAAAAAAATGGCTAAACTGAACTGACACCACGTACCGCACGGTTTGTCCCATTGGTTACCCTGAAAGGTTCCATGCAGTACCCGCACCAGGTATGATTCCCACCTCTCATAAACGCCTCTGTCAACACCAACAGCTGATCGTTCAAAGTATTCAGAAATGGCTGGAATTTGCCAGACTCTCAGTTAACCCGTGTTTTAAACAGTGAGGTCAAAAATTTATACACGACCAGACTGGTTCTCCCATCTACATTATTCTCTTTTTAGTCGGTTTTAGCCAAACGGGAAAATCGCTTAAACCAGATTGTTGTTTGTTCTGAATCCATCTGGGGCCTGGTATGAAAGAGGTCTATTTAAAAAGTTAGTTTGATGTAGGAAAGGAATGAGATTTCTTTTTTTGTCCACCTGTCCAGTTGCCCTTGTATTTTGTGCCACACATAATTATTACATCATTTAGGTCTTAATACAATGGCTGTGTTGCTGAGCCGTGATAGCAAGCCACTGATAACGTCTTTTGATTAGTCGCAGACAGCTTCTGTAGATGTCGCTTGTATTCACTGCTGGCATCTTTAAGCAATTCAGTTCTTCAATAACTCTGGATGCCCCTTCAGTTAATTACGGCTCGTGCCGTCCGGGGATTGAGTCCCGCTGATGGACATCAGCACCCTTTCAGGATGCTAAACAGGTGTCCGAGGTTAGGCTGACAGATGCATCTGTGTGGTTATTGTCCAATCTGCACTTGAAAGTCCAGAGAGCCACATACTTTGATTTGAGGAGTCCCCTGTATCCCTTTTACCAAAAACGTTGCCCCCTCCCCCCATTCAACATGGCTTCCTGCGTAACTCTAGCACAAATGAGTCAGGCTACTTTTTCTCCAAGTTATCATTTAATAAAATAAAATCATTCCAAAAATGTCAATAATTTATAAAACATTATCATCTCAAGAAGAAGATGTTTATGTTATTATTTCCTGGGAGGAAGTTCAGGAACAGCCATGTGGAATAAGAGCGTGTTTTAGGTTAAAAAAAATAATAAATAAATAAATAAATAAATAAATAAATAAATAAATAAATCTGTTCCTAGCTCTGACCCTGTGCACTCTCTGTGATGAGTGAATAAACAGCCAACTGGCCCCCTGCCTCACTCGTGGCTGTATGGATTAAAGAAATCAGGACAGGTGCAGAAGCAGAGGTGACCCGGGGCACAGACACTGCAGTAAAACGCCTGGGTTCAGCTCCCCCAGCGCACTGCGGATGGGGTGACCTGTCTGCTCAGGTCTCTGGGCTCAGCCAGCTGATCACTGAAGTGGGAATGGTAAATTCATCACCTGTTTTTTTCTCTTCTGAGAGTTTCTAGGTTGGAATTAAAAGCTACCACACAGTGCCTTTTACTCCCCTGGAAAACCTATCTTCTGTCCCCAAAGGAGTCATTTCACCCATGGTTGAACAGCTTTTTAGCGCAAGTTCAGATTTTAAAAAATACTTTAGGTTTTGTGGGCTGTACTGTCATTTATCAACCATTCGGCGCCACTGTTGCAAGGTGAAAGAGTCAGGACAGTATGTAAATGAATGTGCATGGGTGAGTTCCAACAAGACTTTATTTGCAGAAAAAGAAGCAGGTGCTGGGCTGGATTTGGCCTATCGCTCCAGTTAGCCAACTTCCGATTTAGCTTGTCTGATAATTCGGGGGAGTAATTAGCCTGTCCCTCAGAACGAGCATTAAATTATACGGCATCGTAGGATGTGCAGGGACGTCTTCGTCCCTTCTTAGCAGGTGGATATCGCGTGAACTTGGATCCAGAACTTCTCTAGTTCGGGCTCCATTGAGCTCTGCAACCCCCTGAGCTTCCCACCTCTCATCTGCACAATGGGAACAACCTTCATCACCTCCTGGGGCGCTTACAAGATTGAAATACCATGGAGGATACAAAAACCCTGCCCCAGGGAAGGTGCCAACAAAATCAGCCCTTTCCAACTCTCTCTTGTAATCTCCATTTAAAAGAGGATCCATCCAAAACTTGTAGCCCCCAAGGCACATGCGTCACCTTTATTATTTTTCACCCACAGAGGCAGATTTTTGAACTCCCAACTCTTCTGCTAGAAATCAGTCTCTGTGAAAAAGAAATGTCGGTGTCTCTCTTTCTCAGTTGTCACAGAACTGGAACTAAAACAAACTGTCAGGATGAGTCCGTCATTCTCATTTTACAGGTAATGAGAAGGAGACTCCTGGAGATTAAATGGCATGTCCCAAAGTCACTCAGCAGCCCGGGAAGGGTTCAGACCAGGACTCCTTACTGAGGACTGTCAGGGCAGGAATGTGGTACTGCAAGATGACGTCTCCCCACTCTACGGCTTTCACACTAAGGCTGGAAGCGGGTTCTGCACTCCGTGGGCCTCTGATTATCCCTGACAGTAGCCCACGCAGAGTTACTTAAACTGTTTAAGGAGCTGGCTTGGTCCAATCAGCAAGGAGAGTGAATGTTTGGTAAGAGGGGAGGGTTTCCCGTCACCCCTCCCTACATCAAGTGAAGTATCGGGGGCTAGAGTTGCTGACGTTCGCTGCTCGGGATAGGATTTCAGTGACATTACTGAAGGCGCACACCTGCATTCCGTCGGCTCACACCCTGTAGGGTCCAGGACACGCTCCACACTGTTCTTCCCTGCTGATATAACTTAGAAAATGTCACTGCACAAACCGCAAGGCCCACATGGCATTTTGAACCCACTGAACAATGATGTGACATTTCGAGCTGTTGAAAGCAGAGCTCTGCGGTGTCTGTGCCGCGGTACCCGGAATAGCAGCCTCTCCTTCCCTTTGGGCCTCTCACTGACCAAGTCCCCTGTTTGGCCCCCTAATAATCTCAACTTTACTGGAGCTCATTAACTGTAACCTGAGAGCCTCGTCCTCTCTTACAGGATTTTGAAAACATTTTCTTTCTCTTCTGCTTCTCTTTTTTTCATTGTGACTTCTTTCCAGAAACAGAAATCTAAGGGTCATGATGCTCTTCAAATAATCTGCCAGACACAGACTGACCTTTTGGGTTGTTGATATTAGAGGTTTTAATCATTGTGTCGGAGCATAGAAATGTCTAGAAGTATACGTATTTGCTACGTGCGTGAATTTCTGCCATTGCCAGTCTATTTGAAATGCTTATCATTCATCCTGAGTGTTAAAGGGAATCTCTATAAATTAGACTTTATAGAAGTATAGCTCCCAAAATGCTGAATATGTGCATATTCTTTAAAATCTCATCATCATTTAATTACATTCATGATATTTAGAGTTCATGTTAGCTGAAATAGCTGATGTTAAAGTACGCTATTTTAATGTATTTATTTTTACTTGACCATATTTTCTATATCGATCCATTTTTATGCCTTCTTTCTCACTGATCTTTTGTTTTGAATTAACATACTCTAGTGATAACGTCCCTCATAAAAACGCAAGTATAGAGCCATGACGATTTACACGGTGATCAGTGTATGTGCCAGCCTCACTCTTGGGCCTTCACTAAGTCCAGTGTGCTCGGAGCAGCGATGCTAGTTGATACGTGTGTGAAGAATTGAGGGAAATGTAGACCCTGTTTCCATTTTATGTCACTGGGTAGTTTTTCTATAGGCAAAAGCCTGAAAATTTGGGGTTGGGAGGCACACAGCTGGTTTTGAATAGCCTGTGGCCAGACCGAGCTGCTGTTTCATCACGGGCTCCCATCCCTACGACCCACAGTTTCCATTAGGATGTTTCCATCAGGATCAGGTTCCTCTTCAGGGATAAGAGCCGACCGTCTTGTCTTCCTGTTCTCCATAAAGGCAGCGTGAAGAAGCCCATAATCAGCAGAGTCATCAGCAGCTGACTTAGTTCCTCCTAAATGTATCGGTGAAAAGATCCGGGGGGTCGTTTCAGCCTCTCAGCCCTGACGCCGCCCACCTCACGCTACTCATCTATTTAATAAAGTATCCGGTCCCGGCCCAACTTCACTGAACGGTTTATGATTATGCTCTTGCCCTAAATTTGAAATCAAGATTTTCAACCATATATAACAGAGTTCAGAATGAAAGACAGGACATTTATTGACACAAATCAAAACAGAGCAAAATAAAAAATTAATTAAAGTACACCAATATTCTAACAGACACAGTTTGGGTTTTGATGCTCTAAATAATGTCCTCAAGAATTCATTTTAATTTAGGATGTAAAGACGTTTTCAAGGAAAGTATAAAGATTAGGAATAATTTGGTTTCAGGAATTTATTCATTATCATTCAGAAATGATTAAGGTTGTATTATTTATAATTTGGGTAGCATGTCTGGATTCGATTGATTCACATATTAAATTTTATTAAACATTGTATTTCTATGTAAATAATTTATTTTATTTCAAAATATAATTTAACATAATAATACACGTGTATTGAATCCTGATTTAATATTAAAGAGGATAGATTTGCTGTCCTAAATTTGGCAACACTTTCAACCAGAAAGGACAGAAAATGGAAAACAGAAAACTTTGGAAAATAAATCTCACTAATCCAAAAAAGGACCAGTGTAAATACCCTAAAGGATGAGGACACGAGGCCAGGCAAGGGACCATTACAATTTAAAATTGCATTTCAACTAGCGCTTTGTAGGGAATCTCAACTTGTTTCATCTGACTTGGTAAAGGGACAAAAGTTCATGACAGAGGAGGCTGTGAAACTATTTGCAAATCCAATAAAAAAAAGAGAGAGAAAAACAACAGTCTGAAAGCTAATAGGTGCTAAAAAGAAAAAAAAAAGGAACATTCTAAAACACCTTTTCAAAGGTCTTCTAATGTACAATATTTAAATACAAACAGTAACTAGTGTTACAGCCGCTGCTCTCAGGTTTGCAAAATATATCAAACTACAGCATATTGGAGTGAGTCCTGAGTTTCCATTTACTTTTATCTCTCCAGACACATCAATTCTTTTTACTCCAGCCTGATAAAGTGGAACTGTACCAGACAAATGAGCTAGTGGGGCTGACATAATGTGTTTGTCACAAAGAAGCACTGGATAAAAAAAGCATGACTTTGATCCTCAATGAGGAGACTATTTTACAGTACCATGAATTTAATTCCAACTTGATGCCTGGAGTTGCTGTTCGTGGTTTATTGGCCAAAGTTTATTCTCATTGCGTGTCTGGCTGTCGAAGGTGAGCCCCCTGACATCCTTATACGAGGAAACCCACTCCCCACCAAGCAATACAAAATAAAAACGGTGGAAATTTACAGGCAGACAGTTGATTGATGATCGCCTTGTGACATTACCGAAACTATCCTGAGCTGGGGACCGGTGGTAAGCAAGCAGGTTGATAACACTTTTCACAAACCCAAGGTATGAGGCTGTAATTTTAAAGGAAACTGGATTTGTATTTAAACTATGATACATAACAGATGATTTCTAGAGAATTATTTATGTCTGAACTTAAAACCTATATCAAGCATATCACATATATATATATATAAAAATACTTTTTCAGAAAGACTTAAGTATTTTTGAAAATGAAGATTTTTGTTTGAGTTCTGAATAAGATAAAACATTTGCCTATTGTATCACTGGGCTCTTTTATCCAAGTAAATTAATTCTCTTTTTTTTTAGCTCATCAGACAAATAAAAATGCCATAGGTGGAATCTGTCTCTGGTAAACAGACATAGGCGGGAATAAAATAGTGGGCTCCTGGAGACCAGCGCTCCAAGCAGATGAGTAAACACTGCCTTGGACAGTTATAATGAGGAAAGAGATTCTTTCTCTGACACCTGGTACTGCAGCTTCACAAATTCCCTCTTTTAATTTTTTTTCATAGTTTGTGGATCAGTAGCCCAACAAATGAAGAAGTGAATTGTGATGAATGAAAATTAGTGGCGTGAATCCAAATCGATACGTTAACCCCAGTCTGGCCGTAAAGCACGTGCTCACATAATGGAATCCAAGTTACAGAGGAAATACTGTCCTTGCCCAGAGTTCTTTACCCATGAAAATCTATCCCCCAATTGCCCATGTGGCTGCACTATACTGAGGAAGTGATTATACTATTGTATTGGAAAGTTTGATTTATACTCTAAACAAGGTTCGTTATTGCTCATTGAAATAATAATATGCCTGCTCATGGTCTCTTGAATCATCTTTCTGCTGTATCTGTCTTGTGGATCGACTGCTTAGGACAGACAGCAATGTTTACAACATAGTTTCCAGCCCTTTTCACCATGCGTTGACCCTCTGTGCACCTGCAGGTTCACCAACAGCCCCAGTTTCCTGCTTTCTAGACACAGGTGAGTTGAGTAAAGGCTGCGGAGGGAAGTAAGAATAGTTAGGTGAGGGCATGAAAGAGAAGGCGATTTCCCACGCAGAGGGGCCTTGGCTGCTCTAAGCCAAGAAAATATGGCTGCATAGAAGATGCCACTGGGTGCCTCTGTTTCCCTGGGACCAGCTGGTAAGATTTGGTTAGCTGATGATTTATTCTTCCTTCTTTCTTTCTTTCTTCCTTCCTTCCTTCCTTCCTTCCTTCCTTCCTTCCTTGCTTCCTTCCTTCCTTCCTTGCTTCCTTCCTTCCTTCCTTTCCTTCTTTCTTTCTTTCCTTCTATCTCTCTCTCTCTCTCTTCTCCTTATGTCCTTCCTTCCCTTTTTCTTCTTCTTCTCCTTTTTTTTTTTTTTTTTTTGAGACAGAGTCTCCCTCTGTTACCCAGGCTAGAGTGTTATAGCATCATACTTGCTCACAGCAACCTCAAACTCCTGGGCTCAAGTGATCCTCCTGCCTCAGCCTCCTGAGTAGCTGGGACTACAGGGCCCACCACAACCCCCAGCTAATTTTTCTATTTGTAGTAGAGATGGGGGTCTCACTCTTGCTCAGGCTGGTATTAAACTCCTCAACTGAAAGGATTCCCCTTCCCTGGCCTCCCAGAGTGGTAGGATTATAGGCTTGAGCCACTGCACCTGGCCAAGCCGATTTCTTTAAAGTTAAATCTGCCCACCTCATTGATGCAGTAGGATATGATTCATTTTTAACTAATTTCTAAAGCAAGTTTAGATAATGAGAAGAAATAAGATCTGAAGGAGAATGTTAAAACTATGCCCTCAGATTTGGGGGAACTTAAAAGACTTGTAGGAGTTGGTCTCTGTTGATGTCCAAGTTCTTAATTTATATGTGAGCAAGAAACTAAAGAATTTCACTATTTTCCATGGATAGTACCAATTTCCAGACTGACATTGAAGACCGAGATGGCCATAAGCATGTGTCCAACTGCCCCAGTGCCATTGCTATGTGGTACTAAAGCTGGACTTTGAGGAAAGCCAGCTACAAGACATTTGTGCCTTCTGTTAGCCTGTCACATGTTGACTGAAGATGTTCTGATTGTCCGTGGGGTAGATAATGAAACCCTAAAGCCAGTGCATGTGGAAGCAGGTTGCAAGAGCTCTCGGGCCAACAGGGCATCACGTGGCACCCCGAACACCACTTGAGGGCACGGTGCTGGTGTCCAGCTTTCTGCTGCTTGAGTGAATTGGGCCAAGCAAATGGAGTCCTTGCAGCCGTATTTCTGTCCCTTACTAAGTAGCTAAAACATCGTGTTGGTAAAAGCTACATTCAGCGAGTAAAGCTTCTCCAGGCTGGATGTGGGAATCCACAATTTTAGAGACTAAAATTGCTCTTCTTAAAAACTTAACACAACTCCTCTGGCAATCAGCTAGAGGTAATAAAACATGTACATGAGACTTCTGTGAGATGCCTACATTATCTTTACAACGTTTAGAATTGAGGAGAGAAGAGAATATGTGATTTTTGTCGAGTTATTCAGAAAACAAGTGGAAGAACAAGAATTTGACTTCCTAGTATCAGCAAAGACCTATTACTGGACACAACACATGAGGCTGGCAGGGTGTGAACTCGCAGAGAGAACTTGTGGTCAGTACCGAGATTCAGTTCTCTTTATGGACGATACTGTTGAGGTCAGCAACAAAGCCATACAACAAATTTCACGGGTAACAATAATGACAAACATTATTGTCAACAAGGGGTGATGTGCTAATTTTACTTTTTCTCTAATGTAGAAATCTTAACCTTAAAAGCTAGATAATCTGAAAGAAAGAAAGAAGCATGGGAATAAATTAAAAAAAAAAAGAAAATGTATGTTCTTTTTTAATTGATACATTAATTGGAAAGTGTAAGACTCAGATGACATTAATAGACCTACAAAAGTTAAAAGAATATAAAAAGACACACTGCTGGCAACTCCCAACGCAGGAAAGTGTGACATAATGAGACTAAACTCATTTAACTGTTTTAGAGTGAACTCTGACATCCTGTGGCTTCCCCCAATACTACACTTTTATTGGAAAATACAGATTGTTTTTTTCATTTGCCTGTTACGTTTGGGTTGCCAATTCTTCATGTGGTATTAGAACATGCTTCCTAGAACCAGATCACAGTAAGTAGGAATCCTAGAGATTTCAGTGTTAAATCTTTGTCCTAGCAGTCAGCTTATAATTGTGACCTGCGTTTATCTAGGCAATTGTTAGTAAGATCCCCCCCCCTTTTTTTATTTTGACAGTATCCACAAAGTCTGTGCCAAGGCAATGATTCGGGGTTAAAACCGTCTCGCAGGAAAACACTTGATTACCTCAGTGACTAAATCACTGTTCACTTGGTTCAGGGTAGATTGGAGGAACCAGGGAGGTTCCATCACCACCATTCAGGTTCCTAAGCCAGAAGAGATGGTGAATAAATGGTGGTGCTAATAAGGCATAAATGATGAGCAGGGCCTCGCAAATAAAGGCACTGGTGTTGCTCATAGAGCTGAACAAAAGGCTAAGACTGCAGCACCCTCCCTCTCGTTTAATTAGAAAGAAACTCCAGGTGCCTTTTGTGTGGCCCCAGATGATACCAGTGACTGCAGCAGAGTGACCCTACATAGAGTCAAAGGTCTTGGCTTGTTGCACGAATCACAAGATACAGCGAACACTGACTCTGATTTTCCTGGAAGACGTTTGGTTACGATAAACATTACTGTCAACCTCTTAAATACTCTGTCATGTGATTCTTATGACTCTTTTATAAAATCACATATCAGAAATACTTTTACATCAGACTGAGCGGCTCATGTTAAAAGCATTTGGGGGGCACTATTGTGAGATAGGCCTATTTGCTTTTGAAATCTGCTAATTATACACAGGATTTCACTTAACACAGAAATCGTCACGAGTTTAGTTTTAGGGGCACTTAACTCTGTTCACGTGGGGCTGCTGTCCTAAAGCCCCAGGAAAAAGCAAGTGGATTAGAAACAAGTTGTGGCCGACAGTGACATCTTGTGGAGAAAGTGACCATGAGTTTAACCAGCGTTCTAAAGGTACCAAGGCAAATCTCACCACATAAATGTGTTAGGCTCCAGATGTTTTAAGTTGGTTATTTGTGATGCAGAAAAGTGTGTGAGCCTAGAAATAATGTTGTATGTTGTAGCTGAGTTCCAAAAGCTAAACTCTAAGGAGATTACGAATTACGGTTTACCTTCAAAAGCTTAATTATAGTCTTAGAACTGAATGGTATTTTACAAAACTATTTCAACCCAATATGTTACAGATAAGGAAACTGAGACACCCCCTTTTCCCTAAGAGACTAGTATCTTCACGACAGTCTCTGGGCTACAGAATGAAAATCTCAGAGGTGTGACCCAGATTTTCGGTCACATTCTACTGATTAATAGCACGTCCTGGAATATCTTGCAATATACAGTCTGAACTCCACACTGCTTTTGGGGGGGAAATGAAATCAAGGCTCCCAAGTATAATGTCTCCTTGGTCTGCTGTGGGTTTATGTTCCAGATCTAGAGATCAAAGAGCTCTTGGCACTTTCACTAAGGCTGAGGCAGGGCTTCCATCCCTAACTCCACCGGTAGGGACTTCCACAGAAGGTGGCTCAAGCTGAGTGGAGATCAAAAAAGTTCAGTTTCTCATTCGTACACACTCACTCTTAAAAGACACACACCTCTCCATCCCACCAGCAAAAACAAAGCACAATAAACATCTAAAAGGGCTACCCACTGATTAGTGATTATTCCATTATGAAATTTGGAAATGTTTTATACAGTTGCTAAGTGTCTCTGGATGATCCATTGAAAAACTGAAAATACCTACACACTCTAAACAGCAAGTGAGGGCCAAAAAGATTGTCTCCCGTCCATCAGCCTCATCTTTCTTCAGAACTCTCATGTATTTCCACCACCTGTTTTATTCCCACTTCAGTCCCCATCAACCTAGAATAACTGCTTTCACTGATGTTGCCCTCGTGTGAAATTCAGTGACCAGACTCTTTTTCATTTTCCTCCTCTGTCTCCCTCTTAAAATGATGCCCTTCCAAAATGTCTTTTAATTTGTGGTTCTAAAGTTCTTCTGGGGCTGTGCCTTTATTGGGCAGTCCACATCTGGTGACTGAACAGAGGAAGCCGGGTGGATAAAGTTCCAGCGGCCTTAGCCATGGTGGCCAGCTGTGTGACAACTCTAAGGACATCACTCTTGCTAGAACTCTCCCTTGGGTCAGCCGAAGCTTCCTTGGGTCTGCATCTTAGTTCAACCTCTCGCTTTGCTCAACCCCCGCTTCCTCTCCTCCTTCCAAAAGTGTTAATGTCTAACAAATACTTTGTAGGTTATTCCAATTTGTGGTTGAATGAAAATCACAGGAGACCACTCACACCAGATTTAAATGTGGCTTGCAGTGGCGTGCCTGGGTCCTACCAACTCAACTCAAAGTGCAGACCCAGCTTTCCACATGCCCTGAATTGACTTTCCTTCCCATGTGCAGGGGATTTAAGAAGGAACGTCTTTCAGGTGGTTCAGCTTCCAGTCACTACTGCTAATTACCAGGGCACTCTCATTTCCACACCTCCGTCTAACAATTCAGCAACTACTTTTCTCTGTATAGTAACCTTATTTTTATAAACAAGAGTAACATTTAAGCCCCTGGTTTGATGCCCCAGTCCCTTTCCTGTCGTTGCTGGAGTTTCCCCAGCGCCAGCAGGCAGGTGAGACTGCAAACCTGGCTCCCGGCATTCCCAGCCCTGACTGGCCAATTCAACCCTGCTGGACTCCCCGCACTGAAGGGGCTCCCCGCGTGAGCCTGACTTGGAGGCCTCCATGAGATGCAGCGGGATGCACGTCCGTGGGGGTACAGAGCTCATCCGACCTCCACACTCAGCCCCTAAATCCAGCATGAGCGCTCCTTTCACTTTTATTCTTCTTTTCTCACCATTGAAAGAATACATTTTCCTCTTTTTACCTATTCTTGCAGTTCACACTGCGGTTTGGCCAGTAAATCGCTTTTCAAGTTTTGTTCTGGTTTTAAAGGACATTTGCATGGAGCAGCAGCGCCTCCTGCCGGCCGTGCAGGTCAGGTCGGCTTCCCCACACGTTCGCGTGATACTTTTACACGCTGACTTTCCTGTCTGCCCTCTCTTTAGATAAGCGCTGTTTAACGTGATCAAGGCCTTGGTCACGCAACGCAAGATGTCGTGTCTTGGCGGAAAAAGGGATTTCAATCCGAGTGCCAAGCTGCACGAGTCAATGTCCACTGCAAAAACCAAAGGAGATTAAAGAGTCTGCAGAGGATAAACCGACAGTCTACATATAACAGGGGCAAAACCAATGTGTGTTTCCATACTGCGAATTCAAGAAAGGTAGATGATTCCAAAATAAGGCTCCATCCTGCAGAAAAGTGGATTTGCCCCCTGAATCCCCTGCCTGCTTACCCAATTTTCCTCTGTAGGACGCGACAAAGTTTAAACTGTTGACAAAGATTATTAGGAGTGAATTTGTCGATATACAACAGACAATTATGCACAAAGAGATCCAGCATCAGAATCCATTTCTGCTGGTACAGCTGTTGGATTATTCCCATCTGCTGGGTTCTTACCTCAGCTACACCAACTGATATTTATAATCGTTAAGTGAAAGAAGAAAACGTCCCTCCCTGCAGATCCACAGAGATTTCTGACTTGTGTACAGAATTAGTGGGTGGTCTGAGAGATCTCGTGTAAGAGGACGTATCTTATATGAGAAGATGCTTCAAAACCTGTAAGGAGGACAGAAGCATGTCCTCCTAAAACATGCCAAGCAGAATTTCTCAAGAGTCCGGCAGTCACTTTTAAGCAAAGTGCATCTTTTCACGTTGTTGAGGGAAGACTACGTATTTTACGTGATCAACAATTTCTATGATGGGATATTCCAAGTAGTGTCCATACTAAAACTTGAGAATCCCACTCTGATTTCTACTTTTAACAGTTAATTTCTGCCTAATTCCTAAAAATGCATCCTTATTTTTTTTTTCCATTTGGCCTATCTACCTACAACTTACTCAAAACTCTGACCCTTATTTTATTACTGGCTGACTAGTAGAAAAATAGCATTTTGGGCACAAACCCCATCACCACATAAGACATGTGATAGGAAAAAAAAAAAAGACACTTTTTTTTTTTAGTTCCCATCATTACCACCACAGAGGTCACCAGTAGTGTGAATCTAACAAACTTTTTTTTTTTTTAAATGAAGTGACAGCAGGTGTATTGGAAAAAGCATAGGCTTGGGTATCCACCCTAGTTCCACCTTTTACCTACAGTATGACTCTGTTACTTAATTTTAGTGTCTTCTCTCATTTTTTTGCAGTTTTTGGCCAGGGCTGGGTTTGAACCCACCACCTCCGGTACATGGGGCCGGCGCCCTACTCCTTGAGCCATAGGCGCTGCCCAATTTTAGCATCTTCTTCTGTCAAGTAGGAAACATGAATATGTTTCATGAACATCAACCTGAGATGACACAGGTACGTGGAAATAAAAAGCGTAATTATCCATGCCAGTAAAATTAATGTTAAAAGGCTATATTAAAATATTTATCAGGCTCGGTGCCTGTGGCTCAATCGGCTAAGGCGCCAGCCACATACACCTAAGGTGGTGGGTTCAAATCCCCAGCCCGGGTTCGCCAAACAACAATGATGGCTGCAACCAAAAAAAAATGGCCGGGCATTGTGGCAGGTGCCTGTGGTCCCAGCTACTTGGGAGGCGGAGGCAGGAGACTCGCTTGAGCCCAGGAGTTGGAGGTTGCTGTGAGCTGTGATGCCATGGCACTCTACCCAGGGGATAGCTTGAGGCTCCGTCTCAAGAAAAAAAAATATTTATCATATATCAATATTTTTTCTTTATCTTTATAAGATAAAGAAAGAGGCACAACCGTCACTTTTGATTTGATCAGGACATTCCGCTGTTTATTTACCTAGAGGGGAGTTATTATTTCAAATAGAAAGGAATCATTCACCTTTCACTGTTACTCAGGGCAAGAAGTTAAGCTACTTCTATGATATAACTTAAATTTATAAATCACACTGACTGCTACATAGATTCCAAAAATCTGAGGACAACCACAAAGACAGGCCAAACAGTGAAGAAAGCGCTAATACTCAATAATAACAAGCATCCATGGAGCTGTCCCCAGATGCCTACCTCTCAAAGAATGAAAAACAGTTCAAATGATACTTTGTTAATAATGCCAGAAATCTCATTAAAATATTTATCAATATTTTGAGTATGAATAATAAGGCCCATTTCCTTGTAACTCCATAATCCAGAAAGTGCTCTCACGTGAGATACTGTATTCTATCTGTGTAACAAGTCTGTGAATTTGGCAAAGCAAAAATGATTGTCCACAGAACACAGTGAAAGGGCTGGGGCTACGATTCGGGTTTATTTACTTCTCTTTGGCTTCTTACAGTGACGCTACAGCTGAATGCTTGTGTATTGCTACCAGACAGAGGACCATGGACCTGACAGACAGTTCTCCAGCCAGGGCTGGGTGGGGCCAGGCCACTCAGCAAACACCCGGTGATGGATGCTCTGTGTTAAATCTACTTTGGTACCAAAGTGAAAGCATAGTAAGAACGACTCAGATGGATTAAACGGGAAGGCACAGAACTGCCAACAGAAGCTTAAAACTAGGGATAATGTTTTTATATTGACCAGAAATACACTTGCTTTGACATCTTGCTGATTCTGTCAGGACGAGGCTTTGCCACTGCACTTGGGATTGACCAGCTGTGGGATGATTTTCAGGGCCTCTATCCCCATCAGTAGATTATTTCTTGGTGTGCCAATATTTATTCTGTTGCAGGAAACATTTCTTGTAGCTGGTTGTCTCCATTTGATGCTTATCAGGAAGGATTTGGGCCAGCCTTGTGCTTGCAAGTCTCGGGAGAGAGACTCGCATCTCTCTGCTCTCAGACGAGCCATCACCGGCTGTTCCCAGAGCCGCTCATCCTGCGGGTTTCTCTTCTTCACACTGTCTGATTTATGGCAGTTGAAATAGAACCTTCAAGGGAAACTCAAAAGATTACTAGAAGACATCAGTGTTCTCTAATATTGAGGCATTTACTGCTTAAACCTCAAAATCTGGTGGAGAGTGAGTGGACTGTCATGTCTCAGACACGTCTCACCCCTTCAAGGTGAAGGTAGACATACTGAGAAGCTTCCCAATCAATCACCATTCTTGGGAAAATTCAAAGAACAGAATAAAGGAAGGACCTGAGATCCGTAGATCCTCAGGTACTATGCGGCCAGGACTCAAAATGATGAAATGTGAAACTGATTTCTCTTCATTGACACTTTAAGCGATCACCAAAATCTCGCTTGGTTTCTAGCACTATTTGGTCATATACAGAATATTAAACTACTAGCATAGGCCGAGGTAGTGGTGATAGACTTGCAGTCCAAACACGTTTGGATCTAGTTTGATCTCTGCTATTTATTAAATACACAACCTCTGAAGCTGAGTGTCAGCCTCTGTAAACTGAAGAGCTATTTTATATAACAGTGATTCTTGCCTTAAAGATCCTACCTTATATTTAAGAATAAAAGACTATACCGTTGTTCATAGTTTAAAGTTCTAATTAGAGGACGTAAAGAGAGAGAGAGCTTTAAAAGCAATCCACAAATAAAAGTTAAAGATGTGAGATTATATTATCTTTCAGACACATCTGCATTCATTCAATAAATACTGGTTGAGCACTGACTCAGGTAGGCATTGGTCTGGACTCTCGGATACCATCAGAAAGCAGAATAAAGTCCTAAATTCAGGGAGTTTAAAGTATATGGGGTGAAAGAGAACGGACTGCAGGCAGAACTCTGTCAAGTCAGTGTCAAACCAAGTTTCCTCTGCTTAGAAATATTGTTTCCTCTCTTCTGTGGTTCTTATTCCTTCTGTGTGTTAGAACCACAAGAGGGACATTTACACTTTCAAAGCCTTGGGCTGTATCTCTGGAGAAGCCTGAAACCCCCAGGATGAGGCCCATGTCCTGTATTTCTTTAAATCACTCCAGGTTTCCCCAAAGTCCAGCTAAGGTTGAGAACTGATGATCTGTAACTCGGTACGGTGTCTGCCGTAGAGTGGGCACTTAGTCATAACGGAAATTATTGTTGAATGTATTAAGACAGATAACTGTCCCAGATATTCCTACTCAAAGACAGTGATGGCTAGTTCTTCCTGTCTGCCCTCAATTTGTATGAAGTTAAAAAATAAACCTCCCATAAATGAGATAGTTAAAATTGCAGTTTTGAAATAATGCTAATCACAAAACTGAAACACAAAGGCAGACACACATGTGCTCATATATAAAGCCTGGGTCTCTTATTCTCTGAGTACTGCTGATTTTACACACGAGTACATACTTTTACATACACACATAGACGTACTGTGTGTGTGCATGTGGCCAATGAAAGTACCACATTCTTGAAGCTCAGGGGAAAAAGTTTTCTAGGGAAAGTTTTTGTTTGTCTTTCTGTCCAAATGTCCATGTTCTGCATGAAAATAATCAAGGAAAGGCTTAGTGTTAAACATTCCGTTCTTTGGTACCAAGGGGGGATCAACTGGGCTCTGACAGAGAGGGAGTTCCCCTAAGGAGAGGGAAAAGGAGACCAGTTGGATATGTGCATTCCTAGTCCCCAAACGCACAGATAAAGCTTTTCTTCCTAGGAGAGGCCTTAGAAAAGGGCTACTAACCTGATAAATGACCCACCACGTTATAAACCCGGGAAGAGGAAGGCTCTGAGTATGTGGACAGGATAGAGCTTCTCTGAACATGGTAACACGGTTCCTTGTCCTTTCTGGTGCTGGGAAAACCCAAAGCTGGTGGGGACGAGGTTGACTCATTTTTAAAGCAGTCGCGAGAGAAATGCAATCGATGGCCTGGGTTTCTCATGCAGCCCAACACTGCGCTTGGAATCTTGAGTCCCTCACTTAGAAATCAGGGAAGCTCAAGAGACCTTTAATGGAACAAGGAAAATTCAGCATAAGGAGAGAGAAAAAAAACAGCTGACACTGAAAGGGAGGGACAGCCCTACATATTTTAGCAGTTCATATTTTTAAATCCTTGAGCAGAAATATATTGCTTTAACTAAAATTTGCTGCAAAAATCATAGTGAAAATTCATGCAGTTAAAGTAGCCTTTCTATGATTTGAAGACGAGCATGGACAGACTGATGTCTTTCAAGGACTGTCTGGTTAGGCTTCTCTTTCCAATGTCTGAAGTGGGGCTGCCATCCTACCAGCCGTTACGTGAATTTAAGGCAGACCACCTCCTAAGGAAAGAAACCCTTCAGCAAAGCCCTCCTTTCAAACAATAAGAATGTGCTAACTGAAGTAGAAATATATTCACTGTGAATATATTAATTAATGTGTATAAGACAGTAAATGTGTGATTTGTATAACACGCAGTGCTATAAAACACGGTGTATGTGAACACTTCCTACTGGCTTAATATTTCTGTGCATTTAATGCTGATAACAAGGCAAAAAAAAAAATAAGTCTTTTTTGAACCTTCAAAATAAAACTTCTTGGGTCAATTTTTTGGTCTCTAATATTTCTCCCCGTCGCTTTTGGCTGAGTTCACCGTGTGTAACCAAGAGCACATTCAGGACAGAAGCCCAATCTTTTCTCTGGGAGCCCAGCTAGGGCATTTGCATGTGAATCATTCAGGGCTAATGCGGTTCCCGCGGAAGATCTTTTCATAACTATATCTTTCCTTGAATTCTATGGAATAAAGAAAGTTATAAAATCATATTCCAGGGAAATCAATGAATTATTTTTCGAGCGACCATTCACCATTGAAAAGATGGTCTTTTCAGCCCACACTTAATAATCATCCTCTCTGAAGCCCTTTCTTGCTTTCCCTGTGAGTCTGTGTGTTTCCATTGTCAAGCACAGCCCAGGTTAGGAGAGAGAGAAAGGGACGACCAGCAGTAATTCTTGGTTCCCTCAAATGCTTCCAATTTTCTTTGTTAAAATTTACAATATACCTTATCAGAAAGAGAGAAGTTTTGGGTTTTCTCCTTAACGTTTATATAAATGGGTTACAATTATTCTTTACTGAGAATAAACATCCCTTCCTATTCTGGCCTACCGGTGCCCCTGTCAAGTTCTCTGTGTGCCATTTATACTAAAACCAGTATGCATTTTTTTTTTATTTTATAAAACATAGACTGTATTAGTACCCTGTCTTAAAAATTACTGTTCTTGGGCATCTAAACCTAAGTAAAACTCTTTGTTTTAAGATGCTTTTTGTTCCATGAGTTATATTGTGAAACCTAGTAGGCTCGGCGATGACCGTTATTTCATTTACTAATTGAACAGGGAAGTGTTTTGTGTTCAGTTATTCTCACCAGAGCTTCACTATTCCCAAATCTTTGCATATTGCATCCTTTACTTAAAGGGACCATCCTTTTATAAAATAAATAAATGAAATGCACACTATTTAACTCTTATATCCCTCCCACAGCTAAAAGAAGGAATAAAGGAACTTGGAACTGGGCCCCACTCAACCTGTGAGCCCTCTGAGTTAATTCATGGGTGGGTGAGAACCACATCTATTCCATTTCTGGTACCTTCTCCCTCCAAAATATATGTGTACAGAGACTCACAAAATGCTGTGTGTTTTTTCAAGTGGCAGGAGATGTGAGTGGTTACTACTTGTCCTTTACTTTAAAGGGGACACTGGCATCACCAAACAATTGGACCCTTAGGAACAAGGACCTTCTCCACAGGGCTCCTGGGCACCCATCAGTCTCTGCTCATCTAGTCTAACTGGCACAATGTCATGGGCAGAGCAGACGGTGTGATATTCTGTGGAATGTTAGATGCTCCAGGTTGCTAGTGCATGAGGATTCAAATGCTCTGGAGGGAAGAGAGTTAACACGTGTCACTCTGTGAAGGACAATTTTTGACCTTTCCTGCAGGTGGGAATAAAGAATTCATTCTCCAGATCAGTAGCAGATGAAGAACTATGGGCTGTATGGATTAAGGATCATAATCAGCTGACACGGGGACAACCACCTGGATTACTTGTCAGTATCTCCCGTCCTTGCTGTGTTCCACCTGTTTTTTCAAGCCCTGGGTGAGTATAATGAGCGGGGACCCTGTGGACTCAGCATCCAGCCTCTACCCATTCTGTGGTGGTAGTGATGCGTGTTGCTCTCTGGTTCATGTGCTAAGCCTTTGGAGATAGAATATTGCTTTTGATTAACTATCTGGGGCTTTTTCATCGGCTTCCACTTGGCCTTATTCTTATAAAATAATAACTTTCACTCCATAGGTCACAGAACCACAATGTGAGTTCTACCAGATATGGAGAGTGTCTGTCCAATTACACATTTGGATCAGGACAAAATAGCCACAGTTGGGTCTATCCACCTGTGAGATCCATTTTGAGACAGACTTTGGTGCAAACTCGGTTTATGGCCTCCATGAACCTGTAGGGCCCTTACCAGTAAACTTTGATGATTTTTTTTTTTTAATTGGCCAGGGCTGGGTTTGAACCTGCCACCTCCAGCATATGGGACTGGCTCCCTACTCCTTTGAACCACAGGCGCTGCCCCTTTGATGATATTTTGGATCATTGGTTTGAATCACGCTCAGATCCCCAATTTAACATTTCTCAAAAGTCTGGCTATTCTCATTGGCCCATTGCAATGACTCACACCCTATTGGTGCAAGATCAGAGGAGTATTTAACAAAGATATTTGGGGTGCCCTTCATCATGGGGACTGGACTTCCCTTTAGCAAATGGGCC
The DNA here is from genome assembly GCA_963574575.1 of Galagoides demidoff. NCBI lineage: Eukaryota > Metazoa > Chordata > Mammalia > Primates > Galagidae > Galagoides > Galagoides demidoff. The sequence continues at coordinate 48,146 of CAUYQV010142008.1, forward strand.
CCAGATTTTCTAAGAGATATATAACTTAGAAAAAATCAATTGGCTTTAAAAAGTTTAATGTCCTGGAATTCCCTGGAAAATTATAGAGATAATGAGTAAATATGGAGTATCATATTTTATACAAATATATGTACTAAAATTTAAGAGTAAATTCAAATATAAAGATTGTAGTATTTATAAATCCAAACCAATGGAGAGAAAATATAGCCTGAAACAAAATAACTATAATTTTCTTTTTTAAAAGAAACTCTGTATTGTTTATTGTTTATTGAATGAAACAGAAACATAGATGGTTTCACACAAGAGCAAAGCGCTTCATCCGGCTACTGTGTCTGACCTAGGCTACCAGTTCTTGCCATCTTCATAGACTTTGCCAAACAGTAACAAATTCAAATGAGAAAGCTAATCAGAGGAATAACTATAATCTTATTCAGTGGACACAGTGAAACAAAAATACAGTGGACCTTCCATAGTGGAACACCTCCCTGTGTTGACCGCCTCCTTAATTTGACCTAATTTTCACAGACGGGTCACACACCACACGTACATTTATATGAGGTTTTTCAGCGGTGATTTTTTTTTTCCTACACTTATTATCAAAAGTTTCTGAATTTCTTCTCGTTCTAAATTCTCCATTAAAGTGAGATTGCATTTTTGATTAAAGCTTTACTCCCCAGACCAAGCTTTCTGACACACATTGTTATTGTTTTACCCTGACATTCACCCTTCTTAATTAAAAATCCAATCTTAGCCAAGCCATAAATGTTTAGATCACTATTAAGAAAAATACTTATGGTTTTTAATAAACTTTATTGAGTAAAACGTACAGGCCGTAAACTTCAGTCAGGGTAAGCGTATGATCAATAATTTTTAGTAAATGCACAGACTCGTGGCAGTATCACCGTAATCCAATTTTATTAGTAGTAGTAACCAAGATCGTGGTGGTAGGTGTGTTTATTGTCACACACGTGTGTCATCGCCACTAGCCCCTTCCAGTTGACAGGGAAGTTAATCCAGTAGCACCTGAGTAAGCTGACCACCCAAGGGACTGTAACAAACTGGTCAGCGTACGGAGGTGGTCAACCTCAGGAACAAGACCTCCTGTACTGGGAAATGCACATGTGGAACCCAACGCAAAGATTAAGAATAGAAATATTCTTGAGAAAGGATGTGTGTGTGTGTGTGTGTGTGCGCGTGTGTGTTTGTCTGGGAGAGGAGAGGAGTGGAATTTATACCGAGGGTACCAAAAAAAGTATACACATTCTAAGAAAGGGAAAAACTGCATTAACATTGTAACATTCAATAGATGCCAATAACAGAAGATGAATACAAGTCATGTCTGAGTACTTCTTGTACATGCAGGAGTCAAACTTGACCTGAGTATTACTATTTTAATACAGTTTTTTTTTCCCTTTCTTAAACTGTGTATACATTTTTTGGCAGCTTCTGTGTTTCAGATGTGGGTAACAGAGCCCATGAGTAAAAATTAATCTAACAGATGAGTTATCTGAAATCTAAACTAATAATTTTTCCACTGTCCTATTCTTATTCATTGAAAGGAGAGAGATTTTTTTCCCATTAAGAACAGAACTTTGTACTAAAGACCGATTTTTCTTTCCATAATCACAGACCTCTTGTTTGACATGAAACCTACTCAGACAGCCGTCGGCTTCACCATTTCTTTTCCTGTTAGGTGGGATATAATCTCTTCATGAATGTAATCAAGAGAATGAAAATAATATTACCAGAATGTCTGGATACATGGCGTCCCCTTCATTCCAGCACAGACATCTGACCAGTCAGGAAGACGTCCTCCCATTAAGAAATAAAAAGGAACTTGGTGTATTACGGGGTAGCCCCTATTAGAGATGCCAAATAGTCAGCATTTCACAAAGATGATAATCTGATAGTTTCCTAATATCAGGAAAGTTCCCATGATTTTCCTTATTTCTAGCAGCTAAAGGATCTTTCTCTCTCCTTTCTCTCCTTCCGTCCTTCCTTCCTTCCGTCCGTCCCTCCGTCCCTCCTTCCCTCCGTCCCTCCTTCCCTCCTTCCCTCCGTCCCTCCTTCCTTCCTTCCTTCCTTCCTACCTCCCTTCTTTCTTTTTTTTTTTTTTTTTTTTTTTGAGACGGAGCCTCAAGCTATCCCCCTGGGCAGAGTGCCATGGCATCACAGCTCACAGCAACCTCCAACTCCTG